>JAQIWD010000854.1:0-16294 GCA_034694825.1 Anurida granaria
TTTAATAATTGGTTCACTCTTGCTCAAGTATTAATTCGGAATTTTAATTTGGAAGTGCTGAAAATAAAGCCAAAAACACTCCGCTACTTAATAAAGGAATTCGGACTATTTCATGAATATGTTCCGGTTAATGGCGCAGGATCGATGCTCACTAACACCAAAAAATCTATTGACTTTTTTCGGGACACACTTTAATTGTTTTAATTTTTTTCATAAAATTGAATTTGCTAACGCGTTTTAGAACAGCTTTTTTAAAATTGAAAATTATATATAAAATAATGAAAAAAGAAATTGAACACACTAGGGATTGAAAACCTCACCTTCTCTTGTACGCGGTGAGCGTCATAACCACTTGGCTATAGAGGCGGTTGTTGAATGATGACCACACTGTAGTGGCATTTTCATCTTCAGACATTTCTATTGTTGAGATTTTTATTTTGTTGAGATTTTTATTTTTGGTATTCGTATTGTTGGCATTTTTATTTTGTCGACATTTTTATTTTTGTCATTTTTTTGTTGACATTTTTAGCTGTTGACATTTCTATTTTTGGTGTTATGGCATGGAAACTCTGAAACAGAGGGCATCGAATTTCAAAGGCGAATTCAAGTGCGCATGTGCTGAACCTTTCCACAAAATTCAACATGGCAGTCCCGTCGGTTCTATGCTAAAGTGGAACATGGAAAAAAGTGACCGCATGACCTTCATAAACTGTTCCAACTTGTGCCCATTGTCGAATAAAATTGGAGTGTGGGAGTTGAGGAGTACATGCATACTGTATTCATTTAATGAATTCCTTACAACTCCACATAACTTGACGTCAGGCACACTCAATTTGCTAAAACTTTTGAACCAATTCTGTGAACTGGGAAATGATTTGCTGAGACTAGAGTCACTTAAAATCATGCATCTTATCTAGGTTACAAATTAATCAGGATTACCTCTGGTATGAGAGTAGTGTGAATGGGCAGTTTGAAAAGAATCTTTCCTTGTCGGTTATTGCCGCTGAATGAGTTTTCCATGTCTCTCACAGGAGGCAACGTTAAATGGGAAATGAGTTTTTACGTTTTTCTCGAAGGCTGTAAAATATTGAATGCCTATTAAAATGCTCCAGTTTTTTTGGTATTATTTTAAGAAGGCAAACTGTACTAAAAAGGAATCCCACAGGGATTTCTTTTATATAGCATCACCCTTTACCAAGAATTCACCTACCCTTTTAAAACAATCCTGAAATTTTATGCTAACAATGCAACTATTGAAATGTAACCTGAGAACAAAAATATAAAGTTCTAGAATGGGTCAGACGGATTTAAGATTCCCCAAACTATGTTTGGTCTATTTCATTTGTCTTAATTAAAGCAGAAGTTAATACAATTTATGCATCGAGTAAGCTGGGTTACGTTGTTTAAACATTTTTATTCAGAACCGCGTATATAAATATCCTGCAGCAACCACACAAGTCATTCCTGGAACACACTTTTCCTCAATTACTCAATCGTTGTCTGATTATGCTGACACTCCGGTTGCCAGCTTTTGAGGTATTCACCATTTTCGAAATTTCCATGCCACCCGACGTTCGTCAACTTCGTAACTTAAGCCATTTACATGCTAGATGTTTATAAAAAACTTGTTTTGTAGTGCCGAGAGAAGTAGACGGTTGATTCTGTTAGAGTGACGCCTTTTCGCGTCCCTGACACTCGCGTTTATTCAGTTGGGCATTGCTTAGATAATTACATAAAAAAAATGTTGCTGTAATGAATCCACCACAGTTGAAATTTCGAGTTAGTCGCAAATACGAACTTGCCAAATAGCGTAGTAGCTATAACGAGCAAATCACTTTAATTGTGTTTCAAAACCTGTGGAATCACATTGTGTGACTTCTCGTCAAGTTCTTTGATCCCAGAAATATATGTTTATTTAATCTAATGTCAACAAATGAATATTTTATTTGACATCGGCTTCCGCGGAATCAAGGAATTAGATTACATGAGGTAATGTTAATCAAGTGAATTTTCAAATTAGTTTCGGATTTTTATGTGGAATGGCGTGAAGTTTGGATAAAATTATTAAAATATTGATGCTAAAATAAAAGGCCAAAATCCTGTGGAACGTTAAATAGGGAGACCACGACGGCCATGGTCATCGGGATTTATAATTGAGTCTGTGAAAGAGATCCTCGAAGCACCAAATATTCCTTTAACGCGTTAGTGATTTTTTTCCCAACGGAGTCGTGCATGAGGATATTGCCTCATAACTGAAAATCTCTTCATAAGAATCAATCCCATATTTGACTTTTTTGAGTCTCATATCTGTATGAATTTCCTCAAAAATTGTGCCCAGCGCAGTGGAGTGCCCTCATAAACAAAGTTGAGTCGATCTAAAAGTATTCTGAATCAACAGGTAAGACTTATTTCACTACGCAAATGATTTTAATTAACAATTATCGAAGTAATTTATTTTTTTAGGTTCATTACATGAAGTGATTTATTACGAAGACGTTACGCGACAATTTCTCCCCGACAGTTTCCCCCCTACGACCCCCCCCCCCACTACGTTTTTCTCCAAAATTTATAAACAATCAGAATTTACGAGGGTCGTTTCAAAAGTTTTGTCGTGTTTTTGATTCTCCGTATCTCTGCTTCAGGAGTACACAGCGGGATGAAAATTCACACAATTAGTAAGGATATTGTTTGCTGTCATGTGCCATAACAGGGTCGATGTTACCCAACTAGTCCAAAACTTACATGACAAAAAACAAAAAAGTCAAAAATTGAAAATCCATGAATTGAGAAAACAACCACCCTGATGTCATCGTAATTACTAAATGGTGGGATCGTTAATTCTCGAATGTTTAATACTACTGTAAGACTACAATGACTTTGCGCACACAGTGATGGAAGTACAGTAAATTATACTTGCTTTGGTTGTTCATTGGCATCCCCTAAAGTTTATATCAAAAAAATTGCTGAGTTTTTAATATCCATATTTTGCATACTTTCTAATTTTTGCCTGTGGTGCAAGTTCATCAATTTTTAAACTACGTATGCGCCTGGTTAGAGGGTAGGTGTACCTATCGAATGACAACATCGCCTTAGGTTATGGAGGAGAACACCGTTAATTAATGCATTTAAAAAAAAGGAAATTCTTTTTTGCATTTTGAAAAGTCAGCTCCTGGTTGTGGTTTACTGCAGGTACTTATTGTCGGTGTCAAGACGTAGCTTATACACCTGTCTACTATAGTTATTACCAACAAAATATGTAGGGATGATGCACAAATGCACGAAAAAAAAAGAAAACTTTTTCAATGGTGTGAATATTCACGTTTTTCGACTTTTCGATTTTCAAATTTTTTAAGCTTTGCGCCGCAAGGTATGACACATGCACGCTAAAGCAACCATAGTAGGGCAGGTAACATGCCATTGGGCAACCATTATTTGCACTACGTTTTAGCTCGCGGCGTACTCCTAAAGCAGAGATACGGAGAATCAAAAACACGACAAAACTTTTGAAACGACCCTCGTATATTGATCTAAGTTATTGAGGTACTGATTATGAATTGGAATTATTTTTTAAAGTTTTTTCGGTGTGGTGCCACGGGCGATTTTGAAATCCGTTCGCGGGCGTCACCCCGCAATAACACACAAAGCGAGAAATGGCGAACCCTGATGTTTAAAAGCATTTGAGCATGCTGGAAGATTGTTTATCTTATTTGGCGGAGGAAGCCAGCGACCTCAAAAACTATATAAATGCTAAACAAAAAACAGTTCATGATTTGTTTGGAATCAGCACCTCAAAATCTTTTAGCATGCTCGAATTTCTTATTATTTGAAATTTATTATAAATTCGGGCGGAAACAGTCGGGAGGAGTGTCGAGGGGAAAGTGTCACGGAGTATCGCCATTTTGGATCTGGAAATTACAAAACCAATTAGAATAATTTGTCGTCAACAGGCGGAGCCAAGCAACAATCAACTGACATTAAACTGAGAAATTTGGTACAAAATAAAAAGTTGGCGGACCGAGCAAAGTCAATGGATGCCTTTCTTGTTGATAAAAATCCAACGGCACAATATAAAGTAAGATAAATGTTAGTAAATGTATAAATAAATGGGTGCACATTTGTAAAAATTGGTTTCCGGGTAACTCATTTATTTATGAGGCTAAGTATTAAGTTCTGCTAAGTATGACGTTTGAAATGTAAAACATGGGATTGATTCCTATGAGGCTGTTTTCAGCCATTTTTATGAGCGGAGTTCCAATTCTTATGAGGTCCATTAATAGTCACCCTTTTATTTTTAATCATTCTTTACCAATTGGAGGAAGTTGTAATAACCTAAAATAATAACCTAACCTAACCTAACCAGCGAAGTTTTTTTAGATTCTGAAACCTTTTTTAACCCAGAATCACAAAACTATTAAACTATATTGACCTACAAAAAACAAAATGTGCACGTTGATACGTTTCGTTAAAAACATTTCTGTTAGACTAGTGTTTATAACGTAAAATTGATTTAATAAAGCTACAAGTGCGTTGCGAATAAGTTATCTTCTGAATTTGCCTGTAGTCATGTTAATGGTTTGTGTTTCCGCAATATAATTTAGGAATATTACTTTCATTTTCACAGAGCTCATTATGTATTTTTAATTAAAATTTGGTTTTGAAGAGGTACCCTGGAAATTCGGTTTCTTCGCAACGTTTGCTTTAAAAATAGGGAACCACTGCATAGTTTCAATAAGCGCTTCGATATTTGCCTGGTTTCATAACTAAATTGCACTGAACTAATTGCAATAAATGTACCCCAGACAATAAAGAAAATTTGTATGTTGGAAAAGTTGACAGGATAGGCGTCGTTTTCATTTGGAATTTCATTCGAATCCATTTGAATAAGTATTGCATAATGATTCCACTTCTTTGTTCGATTGTATTTTGAATTAAGCATTTGTTCATATAAATCGAGACTCCTTAAAATTCCTCCTCTAGAATTATACTTGTCCCATCTATAATAAAGCCCGGATTCTACTAAAGTGGCAATTTTACTTGAAAACAAAGGTTCAAACCAATTCCTAACAATAAGCCATCCTACGTTTGAGTCAGGCAAATTCAAATATAATGGCTTTGACATACTGCTAAAAGTATCTAGATATACACCCATGAGAATTCTGAAAGTGACTCCATGTGTAGCATCGTCTATTACTGCCAACATGTCTGGAGTAGGAATAGTTCCAAAGTCTGACTTTATAAAACCCGTCCTGAGATTCTGAATTATTTCATACATGTTAGTTCCCAAGTAATGCGTTCTATTAAGAAGCAAGCCGTAGTACTTAGGTGATCCCTCACTTTTTAGAGCAGGTTGGAGAATTCCCACTTTAAGAAACGAGGATTGCTCGTAACCTGTCTGTGTTGGGACTGTAGTTGTTGTTAGTGTTGTTAGTGTAATTTCACATTTGTTTGCAAGCTGTCCGTAACTATCCGGAAATTCTGGAGAAACTGGGTAAGTTAGGTAGCTATACACATCCCCTTGGTAATAAAAACCTACAAGAAAAGCACTAAACATCCATGCAAGTTCAAGTAATGAAGATTTCCAGCCAGTGAACTTCCGTCTTAGCATACTTTCATCTGACTGCCCTAAAACTACTGAAAATGACCATAAGAATGCCCCGGTGGTTGTTTGTGCAAAATTGCTCCTTTCACTTCTTCCATTTGCCCACATAATCCCAAACAAGGAAAAACTTACAGAAATTAGTGCAACAAGGAATGCACTCCATAAACATACGTCTAGTGGTTCGAACAGCTTCAACAATGAGAACGTGTTCTTCTTAGCATATAAAGTGATCGAAACTGGATAATTCGTGAAACCATAATTGGTGATCCGAAATCTATAAATACTGGGGCTAAAAAAACTCCAAATCAATCCAGCATGATGAAGGTGTGTGTGCCTTGCAGTAACTATTCCCTTTCGATTAACATCATACGAGTCTTTTATCCTTGTGTAGTTTAAACTATGACTAACGTGTAGTGCGGCGCAGTTATAATACAGAATAGGTAGTTTGCTTCTGTAGAGATCACAATTACTTGCCGTAATGTCAACAAACGAATCGTGTTTGACAGAATACCCATGTAAATTACGGTGCAATGCCTTCCAAATTGAGTAGACTTTTACAGTTGACATATATTGTCCAATTGGAATTTTTCCAAGTGAATACATGGAGAGTAGTACTAGCGTATTCTGATTTAATTGAGGACTCCATTTGAAAAAAATAGACGAAACAGCAATTGAGTATTCGTCACGCGCTGCAATCATTATGTCATGAACGAAATCTATGTTGGTATCAAATATTACGTACTTGGGATTCATATTATGGTATACAACTCCACGCAATACACGAAATAGTATTGTAGAAGTGTTACTCCAATTACTGAGATCGTTACCATTCTCAAACAATAAGTCCACTTTTAGTATCAGAGCAGTGCAGGAATTGTATCTCAAGAGGGACATTGTAAATACATTTGGTAGGACTGGGTATCTATGCTTTGTCCATTCACCAATGGCGCTATACTTAAATCTTCCATAATTTCCTTGATTTATGTAATCAACGACTTTTGGCTGGGAATTCATGAGTTCCTCAGTGTGAAAGAAATTACCAACAAAATTTAGTACACAATGTTCTAGCAGGGCGAATGAGGATAAGGTATTCTTTGAGAATGGCAACTGTTTTAATTTGGCTTCTGTTAGTGTGCTCAGCATAATAAAAATAAAAGTTTCTGTTAAATTATTCATCGCAATTAGGCTTATCAAAATAGATTATTATAAAGTTAAGTTCTAATGTGATGGTTCTTCTGTATATTCAAGTTAATTTTAAATTTTGGATTTGCTTTAAAATACCAAAACAAATTAAATTATGAGGCAATCCAAGTAAGGTTACGGCGTTTTGCTTCCAAGCATTAACAGTGGGATCTCAAAAACTCACCAAGAAGGTTAGTTTTGTGAAGATTGAGCAACTTTACCAAAAGAAAAACTTAATACAGTGTGGAATATTTAGTAATTTCCTCCTTGTATCCTGGTGGCAATTTTTGTTTTAAGTAAAAAGTATTACTGTGTCCCGTTGGCATCCTTTCGAGACTCGTGATGCCTTTCGTCAAATTGTTTGGGAGACTTATTTGACAAAAGAGGAGTATCATCCCCATCCCCAATGCTCACCCAACTACAATGAAAGGCAAATTGTTGATTTAAAGAAGAATTTTAATTTCCAGAAGAGTAAATTTTTGATAAGTCATTTACAAATTTCTTCCAAAAGCATGGCGTGCATCATGCAACAGTTGACTCTGAAATTAGTCAACTTTTGAGAACAACATGTAAGTTATTCAATAAGTCAATCAGCTAGTTTTTAGATACATGGCGTGCCTCATGAAAAATCCCCGTACAAAATTTTAAACGGGGATTTACAAATTAAAATTTAGCGGGGCAAAGTTATCATTCTCACGTTTATTAGCATTGATAGGCCAAAAACCAAATTAATTCCCTTTATAGTCACCCTGCCATAAGTAAATCTTGGCATGAATCCATGTTTAGTAGGATTTATGTAATCAATGAGTTTTGCCTGGGAATTCATCAGTTCCTCAGTCTCAACGAAATTGTCAACAAAATTTAGTACCAAATGTTCTAGGAGGGAGGAGGATCAAGAAGGAATTTCTTGAGGATGGGAAGTGAATAGGTTCGGATAGTGTTAGTGCGCTAAGTGAACGCAAACCCAAACGTTTTAATTAACACCTCTATTGCGGAAAACAATTTTTTAAGCAAAAATTTCATACATGAATTTCGAATACGATGCTTCACTAATTTGTTCAAACCAAACTTAAGATTCCTATTAATTTTAAACTTGCGGTTTATTCAAGTTTGTACACTTTCTGCAGTACAGGATTACCAAGGCATCTTCAACTCCTCATTAAGACGACCGTGTGAACTGAAAATCTCCAGTTGTGTAAATAAAACTAGTTTAATGCGTTTAAATAATGGTTAATTAAATACAAAGATTTCCCAAATCCGCAACTATTGGTTATTTAAAATGATGCAGAACTGGTCCTAGCTGTACCACTAAATAAATTGTTTTGTTAGTCAGAAAGTTTGTGAATATTTGACCAACAACATTGAATTTGATTTCCAAAAGTAGCCTAGCCGAATGAACCCAAGTGAATGTGGACTCATTTCCTACTACCCCAGGCACATTGCAGCTTGCGTCCCACTTCCCATTTACCACACCGTATTGTGGAGTATTGAAATTTGTTCAAATACAAAATCATTGTTTCTACATTTTTGTCACCTGTTTACGAACTGATTCGGCTTTGAAAATGCTTCATTAGAAACATTATTCGACTTGATATGTGAAATACTCATTTTGGCAGCGTACGTTTGGATCATATTGTCTTATGTGTGGCAGCCAATCAGTCGTCATATATCCGAACCGGACTTGTCATGGTTGACGTAATTGGCACATTCCATATGAACACGAAAGGCGCTAGCAAGTGAAGGCATAGCTCTGGCATGCTGGGAACGCATTGGCGTTGACCAAATTTCCTTTGGTCAACAGCCAAAATTTGTTTTATAGGTTAGCATAATTAGGTTCCACAAAAGTTCTTGTAATTGTAACAAGGCTCACTAACCGGTCAAACTGAATAACTGCGTAATGTTTTGTATTTATTGCAAAAATGATCCAAAAAGACGAAAGCAGTAAAATCTCGAATAAAAACGTCCATTTGAATTTTCCGAATGAGGTAATTGATCGCCGTTTTAATAATTGAATTGTTTTTAGCTGGTTAAATCAAAGGTATTTGCATGAAGCATGGTTTGACGGAGGTAATAATGTCGTTTAAGTCGCCAAAATTTCTGGATTGTTGTTTCTAAATTCCGAGTATCTACTTCCTCTCCCACTGTAATTGCTGGAATCATAAGCGGTCACACAGGAGTTGTCGCTGATCAACATCGACTAGAAATCGTTATCCAAAGTTGGCAAGTTTGTGCAACAATTATAACCTGCTGGGTTGCATCGTCCAAAGGAAATGTACTCCCTAGTGCCTGTGGGTTCCAAAACATCTTAAGATCTTGTAAATGTAGTCGTTGCAAAAGTAAGTGGTCTACCTGTATAACCGTTCAGCCGAAAAAAGGTCACTTACGGTGTGAAGCTCGAATCAGAGGTATTTCCCACTGCGGAAATGAAAACATATTATGGTTATTGCGATGATGCGGATATGATCATGACGCTATAGGAGGAGTCCACAGGGGTCGACTGACGTCCGAATCCCCAATGACCACTTTCGCCTCCTCAAAACGCCATCTTCAGTCTACGATGAGTCTTGGAGGATTCGGAATCCTCATCCTCCAAGGCCCTGTTGAGTCTCGTGCCTCGCCGTCGTCTTCTTCTTCATTTCTGCTCATCTCATCATCCTCAATAGAAACCACGCCACTTGGAGTCCAGCCGTCGTCCCTTTCACTTCCTTCTTTTTCGTCTCCCCCATACCTATCATTTAGAGTCTTTCTTCTGTAGTTTTTCCTTATTCGAATAAAACAATTCGATTCATCATTTCCTGGGGAGTATAGCGACGAGTCATCAGGTCAAGGGTCATTTATTCAGATCATCAAACATCGGAGGTCATCAACGACTTTCCCGCAAGATCCGGAGTAAGTTTTCCTGTCATCGGTGGAGAAGCGCTACGGTCATCCTGCCACCGCTCAGCCATCTGGGCAAGCATTCATCCCACGCCGTCACATCAAAATTTTTTTCAACAACTCATCAGATTCGGTATCCGGTACAGTTATACAAAATGTGCGTTAGTTACGAGCGCTACTAGAAAGTTTGCAACAGACGTGCAGTTATTAGCAAAAATCCCTTGAGTAGCGCTGTGTAGTTTTTTACAGTTAAAATTTTCCAGCGTTCACGCCCATTTTCTCCATATTTTCAAGCTCGCATAAATTTTTTAACCCTTAAGGTCAAAGTCAAGGCAAAGATATCTCGTGCGGCAGAGATTAATAGTAGGGGGAGTGAAAGGAAGTGACGCGGAGAATTATTTTGGGGTCAATTAACCAGAGTAAAACTTACAGCCGCGTCGCCGCACCGCGCACCAGAGTTGGGCAAATTATTTCTAATAATTATTTTGAGGAGTTCACGCATTTCTTTGCAATTCATTATCGCTGCTGCTGCATAATTAAGATATTTATAAAATTCAAGGTTTAATAATTGTGTCTTACAAAAAAATTTTTCTTGGAGGAGGGCAATAATTGTGTCAATTGTCTACATTTTTGGAAATTGGGTTTCTTCCATGAGATGGTCATTCAGTTTACAATTAATTTCATTTTGAATCTTCGGATTGTGTCGTTTTCGCTGCTGCTGCTGCGATCATTCATCAGGATCAAGGTCAAATTAATTGTACATTAGTTTCTGAAAGATTTCATCCAAGTTTACTTTTCGCTGCTGCTGCTGCGATCATTCATCAGGATAAAAGTCAAATTAATTGTGAATTAGTTTCGGTAGAATTTCATCCAAGTTTCCTTTTCGCTGCTGCTGCTGCGATCATTCATCAGGATAAAAGTCAAATTAATTGTGAATTAGTTTCGGTGGAATTTCATCCAAGTTTCCTTTTCGCTGCTTCCCTTTGCGCATCCCTAAGTATCCGTGTTAGTTAATTGAGATATTGTAGGAGTATTCTGTGGTGCAGCCGCACGTCCACATCATCGGATTTCCTTAATCAAGACGTAAATTGATTACTGACGGGCTCAGCCTAGGTACAAGCCATTAGGAGGATATCAGCAGACAAATCCACTACGCAGTTGGGCATTTGCTGAAAATTAATTAATTGTTTTTTTATTTCAATGCCATTCGGTTTCCTTCACCACGTTAATTGGTTCCTTCAATTGTTTCACTATCTTTCAATTAATTTCGCGGGAATTTCAAATTCGGTCTTTATTTTTTTGGGAAGTTCTGCATTCAAATTTTTGGGGATTGGAGAAACGGAAGGAGGATTAGATCAAGTCACAGCCAATGGTCGTCTGGTTCTGGATTCTTCTGGTTCTTGTGGCCTTCGTTGCTAACTACATTTTGGGACGTTGCTGTTCGTTGATCCGGTTATTCATTTTAGGTTATTTTCTGTTTAGGTTCTATTTTCAGTAGTAGGATGTCAAGTCGAGATAGAAAGTAGCCATAACTTATGAGTTATAGCCAATGGTCATTTTGGTTTGGATCTGCATAATTCTTTTTGGGTGTGGGATTAATTACATATTGGGTCGTTGTTCACAGTCGCTCCGCGTTATAATTTTAGGGTACGTGGTGCAGTTCTTCCTGTTGAGGTTAATTAGAATCACGGGAAATTTAATTGGGAGGAATTCCATTAATTACTGTTAGGATTCAAAGGGAGTTTCCAGGATTACGTCAATATTTTGGGAACTGCTGTAGGATTTAGCCAAACCGGATGCATCCTTTCTTCCGTTTCCTGATTGTTGTGGTGGTCCTTGCTTATCTTTCCGCCCCATTTGTTCTGACAGGAATCAAAGTAATTCTGAACCTTCCTCGCTCCTGCTATACCACTGCCGTGGGGTTCCTTTTCGATTACGTGGCCTTTTCTATTCTACCTTACGTCTACTTCCGGGAAATCAATTTCCGTCATTACAATACAGCATTTCCAGTCTTGTTATCAACTGAGGTGTACTCTGTAAATATGTTTTATGTTTAGTTTAAAGGTAGTTTTCTAGTTTTGTTTACCCGGCGAAATATGAAGGCGCTACGACGCGTGTGCAATGTGTAGGTCCACAATAGATTGAAAAGAACTGATAGATAAAACAGTAGTTTACTTTATGTGCGTTGCGCCACCGCATACGCGGTGGTAGCGAGCTGACATTTTCCACGGAGAGGCAACCATATTAACTAGCATTAAGGATCCCCAACTCATTTTCGCGCATGGGTGTTCTGGAAATGTAAGGGTAACATTCAGGCCAAATTTGGTCAAAAACTTTTTCTACAAAAGGCAAAATGAATTATGTGAAGCTCAAATCGCTGTAATTTGTCTAATTTGAAATTCTCAAATTATAATTTTTGTTTTCTCTTTATTGTTCACCACGCATACACGAAAAGTAGCAGCACGCTAATACTTTAGCCAGAGAAACGAACTTGAACTAGATTTCTGCGCATACGCATTCTGAAGATACATGAGGCGGCAATCCTTATTTATCATCGTGTAGTATCACATGAATTCTTTCTATTTGGCTGGATCGACCTATAATTTGAATTCGTATTTCATAATCTCCAGCTCGTTACCATGGATTTGAGGGGGAGATGAATATTGAATTACCAGATTTCACTGGGGTGGAAGATGAGTTTATTCAAGCATGAAAAGAAATGGGATACCCGGAGATTAATATCAATGCCCCACATGATGAAGGATTTTTCAGATTATATCATAATAGTGAAAATGGGATAAGAGACTCCTCGTTTCGAGCTTTATCAATCCAATCCGGAAGAGAAAAACACTAACCATCATAAAATATGCACTTGTGAATAAGGTCAATGTGGACTTTATTCAAATATTATGGGATAACGTAAATCAAACCATTTTGTGCGGTCGTAGATTTTATTTCATGATGGAAATAGGTAAGTATGTGGCGTCGAGTTTGAACGACATGGCAGTTTTTTACTTGAATTGTGTTGCTAGATTTGTAACAGTAAGATACCTACCTAATATGCCCCCTAACCAGGGATTCAAGCTGCGGGTTTTTTGAGGAGGAATCCATAGTTGGTGGCAGATTGGGCCCTGAATAGGGAGCAGGGACGAATTGACGTTGCGCAGGGTGAACTTTGAGAAGATTGCAGATATTAATACCACGCCGAATAAGTACTACCTATAATTAAGTCATTTTGCCGACGAATTAGTTTAATTTTCTTTATGATATATTTTCTGAATTATGTCAAAAGTACGCAATTCAAGGTTTCAAAGATTTATACGTTAGCGTGGAGGTTGAGAGCATTGCTTAATAAAATTAAACAGAATTTTAAATTAATTCACATATTTTTTAATGTCAATAATTAAGCAATGCTTAATATAAATATTTGCTTCAAGTTAATACATTTCCCAATCATTTGAAATTAAACACGTATTTGTCAAACTGGAATTCCTCCTTGTAATTTTATTGTAATGGATTTCATTCGATTGAATATAATAACATTGTTAACATGTGAACAATACTCCTTTTCCAAGAACTATAAGGTTACTGAATTATGATTTTAGCAAGATGTGGAAGCTATTTTGGGCCTTATTGAGCTTTGAAGTTTAGTTTTATTTTTATCGAACAGCTTCACTAGCATGTTTTAGTAAGTGTATAAAGTGATGATGTAACTTGGGCAATCAATTGGAAATGAATAAATCGAATTTGAAATTGATTTTAAATGTTAACTTCCGTACTCCACGTATTGCATATTTTACAAGTGTTCCCTTGGAATCATGGAGCTGTTCAAGGAATAGAACACAACAAACACAGGGACCATAGTGGTGCTGCTGGCTACATCTTCAGCCGTAACTTCCAATACCAGACCCAAGCCATCTTGCCATTCAAAATCGCTTGTAAATCTGATTACACCACTCACATCAATTTCGAACATGTAATCTTCATTTGATCTCAGTGTGTACTTTACAGGTTTCGAAGGATCATCCGGATCAATCGAGGAAATCGGCCTAGCTAAATCTAGAATTTGGCCTGCTGAAACATAACCCCCATCGGCAAATCCCATGTAATACACACTGTCAAATTTAGGGTTGTAAATATCGAATAGAACATTGACTGGTAGCCTAGCAGTATGAACGCCATCTGTACAGAGCAGAACGGTGGAAAATGGAGAAGGTTGTGCAGGACACGGGGACTCGTCCTTGTTTAGGAAAATCAATACATCCCAGGAATACGGACGGGACGGAGTCAAATTATTCAGGGCGCGGAGTTGCACCGTTATGTAATTATTCGTTTGGCATGTTATTTGGGCGTTGCTGATGTCAAAGTCACGATCGGTTATGTTAATTTTCTGGTTAGAGTTGATTGGTGTGTTGGGATTCCAGTCAGACCTTAGGATAACGTCAAGCCTATCTTGGTTAAAGATGGGTGGTTTATTATTGGTATCAATGACGGGGATTCGAATGTAAGTGTATTGTTGAGGTGCACCTTGGCAGGAGAGTCTGGCATATATTTCGAGTGGGTCCTCACGGACCGTATCGATGTAGTCTGCAAATGCTGGTGTTACAGCAAAGAATACTTCTCGAGGTGAAAACATGATGGTGATGTAAGGACTGGGTGTTTCTTGGAACACTTCAGTTACATCTGCGATGAACGTTCCTGACCAGAATATTATGCTAGGCGCTTGGGTTTCCAGAATTTTATCCAGTCAAATATATCTAGCTGTGACGGAGTTGAACGGAGCCCGGCTATAATTACCTGAAATTCAAAATATATCCCTGAGTATGATGCATCAACAATTTGACATACGAAGTTCTTTAGAGGCTCACAGATTCTGAAGTCCATTTCAAAGATGGATCAAGATCGTAGGTACTTGTGGTCCAGGCTACCGTGCCTCTCACAAAGCCGATTATTTGTTTGTAACCGGATGGAGTGAGTTGGTAGTACATTGTGACTTGTGGTGTACCAGTTCCCATGTAGGTAAATATTTGGATTCCGGAGAGCCTTTGGTTGGTTCCACTGACTCTGTACACATTCATCGATAACTCGCAGGCATCGGCAGAGCAAGAGCTCCAGAACCCGGTATTGGGAGATGCTGCAGGAGGTCTATCTTTGCAAGATGCGCTGGTATGGTTTTCCCAGTACCCACAAGTACCAATACTCCCCACAGGGATGAGATCCGTCTGCTTATCCACTATGAACACTGGGGGTTCTTTTTCCTTCTCGGTAGTGGTTTCTCCGCCTTCTGTGGCATCATCAATGGCGCAACACATTAACACGTGATAGAAAATAATAAATCCACATGCTAATAAATACGTCGTTGATCGGCTTCTGGACAAGGAATCCATACTCGGAGGTTTGAAATGTCTTCAGTTTATGGGTTGGATGATATACAGTTGTGTTGTACGTTATAGTGCGGGATTTAACTGCTAATGGAATTGAAATTAGTTTAAGGTGTAAGGCTTGTTGTGCTTATCTGCTATGAAATTTGCACCATCTTCCTGTTCTCCGTTCTATCAGAACTCAAAGTACTTCAACCGAAAACCGTCCATGAACTATCACTTACGTAAAGTTAATTGGATGTCGCAATTATTATCTATCAAATGGTCAAAATATGACTAGAATGACGTGATGACGAGAAGCTGCTCTTTTGCAAATTTAGAGTGTAAAATTATTTTTAATCAGAGTAAGTTCGTAGAACCATCAGCAGTTAATGATAAGCGTCCCCGAAAATCCAGAAAATTAGTTTTTATGCAATCGGCTACATTTTGTTTACAATAATCAATGAATATGGTTCCTTTATACTTTCTTTTTTATAAAATAAGACGCTGCTACATTTTGGGTGAAAATACATTTGTTTTTATGCATTTAATGTTTATACTAATCAATCTACGGTCTTTGAGAAGATGAAGAGAAATGGATGAGATTTTAACGTAACTACTATAATCGCAATCACAAAGGTGTTTTGTTTAGTGTGGGTCTCGTGATCCACTTTATCCTGTTTTTCCAAAACAATTTCAATGAACTTCTATTGCTTTTTCAAAATTTTCAAAATGACCTTTGGAGCTCAATTTCCACATGAGATTTGCGGAATATTTGCGATATAATAATGAATTTGAGGATTTGTTATACCAAAGCCCCACACATCGGAGGCATGTGAAAACTCGAAATACTTGAGAGATTCTGTTGCCATCCATCACCATGGCAACCTACACTGTAATTGAAAGAGACTTATTAAATTCGTTTTTAAAAACGTAGCAATGAACGCTTGAAATTAACATAATGCCCGTAAATGCAATTTAATTAAATTTCTTAACGCTATATTTTTTCTTTGTGGGGTTGCCATATAATTATCGAGACAACCCAAAGCAGAGCCCAACTGAAATTTCAGTTGAGTGTAGAGTGCCTATCCAAAGAGTGAGTTGAGCGTAGAGGAGGAGTAGAAAGGAGGCCCATGAGTTTGTGCCACTTAAAAATAGATTTCCCCAAACCTACCCCAGGTAGCCCGGGAACCCTTTTCCCCACGACGACCCTTTTTCTCAAACCCAATCCAGGACGACCCTTTTCCCAAAATAAAAGATCAAACCTAAAATAAAT
>JAQIWD010000855.1:0-16293 GCA_034694825.1 Anurida granaria
CTTACCCTACAAATATGAGCAAATTTGGTGATTGGCCCAAAAATGGCGAAAAACCCCAAAATCCGATAAGGTCCTTTTAAAGTATCCGAAGACGAGGATGAAGAGGAAGACGAGACTTTCGCAGCGGAGGATTCTGATTCCGAATGGTCTGGAGATCGAGATGGAGAGGAATCTGATGACTCTATTGCCAAGAAGGGGAAGAAAGGGAAACTTGGGAGGCAGGAAAAATACTTGGATGTTGGATCTGTTCGTCGGTCAAGTAGAAAGGCACGCTCGCGGATTGTTTGTAAGTTCTATGAATTCTGCTCCTCCTTGGCCCTTGCTGCTGGACGTATTTTCTGGACATCCAGCCTCAATTAATTTTTGTCCATTTTCCAGATGACGAAAGTGACCAGGAAGACGCGTCGGATGAGCCTGCCGGGGGTTGGGGCTCAGAAAATGAATCTGGGGCCTCAACAGCGTCCGAATCCGAAGATGAGACATGGGGAAAGAAAAAGAAGAAAAAGAAAGTCGCCTACAATCCACCGTCAAAACTGAGGAAGTCCGACTTTCTTTTCAATTCGGGCCCATCCAAGTCAAAGTCGAAGGCGAGTCCAAAGAAGAAAAAGAAGAAAGTGGATGAGGATGAAACGGATCGTGCATGGAGCGTGAGTTCTTCTAATTCTCAATCAATTGATCCTTCTTCGTCAATTAGCAGGGACACGGGTAGAATCAAGTTTGATTTGAGTGGGTTCAAGCGTCCTGAGCCCAAACAACTGAAATTATAAACTTATCTTTTCATTTTCGTTTTTTCTTCGTTAAAATTAAATTCTTAAATTTCAGTTCAATAAAGTAAGTTTTGTTCTAAATCCAAAAAAAGCCTTAGAAAACACGTTTGTTTTCTTTGGTATTTTCAGAAGCACGGTGGGAAGGTAAAGAAAGGGGACACGGAATCGTCTAACAAGCGCTCAACCCGTGGGAAGCAAATTGACTTCAAAGTGATCCTGGACTCTGGTGAATCCGATGACGATGGGAATATTCATCCAAAACGAGTGTGAGTCTTACAATTTAGCTTTGAAATTTCTTTAAAACCAACGATTCTAATCCTCCCTGTACCAATTTAGAAGACCAGTGGTTCCTGACTATGAAAATGATGCTGAGGAGCCGTCAAGTTCGAAGCAGCTAGTTGCAGAACTGAATGCAGCTCAAGCTGCTGATAAGGCCAAGGGTAGCAAACGTAAAAATAGCAAACCCAACAACCGGAAACCTTCGGCAGCAAGCCCGCCCAGGAAACCTGCCACGAGTGCTAGCCCTTCAAAAAGCCCTGCGAAAAAGAAGGTCAAGGTCAAGAATGTGCTCAGCAGCAGCGAGGATTCCGCACCAGAGACTGAGCCCACGTCGAAACTCGCTGAACAGTTGTTGAAGCCAATCCCAGCGCCACCAATTCCTCCAAACTTGGCCAAACGGCTCTCTACTCCAGCAGTCCTGCCGCCTGGAATCCCTGTACCTCCTCTTCCCCATCCTCCTCAAGACTCCAGAAGCAATACCCCACCACCAGTTTCGTCGCCTTCTCCAGTGATAGCAGCAGCTGCAGTAACACAGGCTCCACTAACGGCAGTCTCACAACCTTCCACGAATCTCATGATGAGTGAAATCCTGGCTTCTTCTGGATCCAAGAAACAACAAAGTTCTCCACAGCAGCAGCCGGTCCCCAGACATCCAACTCCTCCTCCGTCCTCCCCCGGTGTCCCACCACAAATTCCCAACTCCCCAGGGCCACGGCCACAGTTGGCCCCTCCTCCATCATCAGGGATTCCAGGAGGTGGTGGTGGTCCAATGATGTTTCCTGCTGGGAAAGTTACACCGCCCCACCGTGGCCTCTCATCCCCTCCACATCAAGCACATACCCTACTCCCACCTTCCGAAATATCTCGATTGCCTAATCCCGCCTACTATCCTCCGAATCCGGGAATGAGGTAAACTTCCTTCACATATTCCGCCCGTTCCAGAGGTTCAGGTTTGCAATAATTTGGTTGATGTCCAGGTTTCCGTGGGATCGTAACCTTGGCCTACCTCCGTATCAAGGGAGAGGACCACCACCGCAGTCCATGGTGAAGTCACCCCCACATAACAATTCTCCATACCCTCCAGGAGGTCCACCACCGAGGTAAGATTTAAATTCCGTTTAAAAAGAAACGCATGATGTTATGGATGGTCGTTTTGAGTACATGGAGTTATGCTTTCGGAAAACTTACCCAAGACACTTCCTTATTAGCGTCTCATTGGTGTTCTGAACTTTTCTTTAGGTCAGGGTATATCCCACCCCCTCCGTTGAGGATACCAAATCCAGGTGGCTCAGGCCCACCACTCCAGTCATTCCAGCAGTTTAAACGGGAACCTCCAGGGCCTGGACCCCAAATGATGTATCGAATGCCACCGCAAGGGAATGGCGGAGGCCGTGGAATCCCACCACCCAACATCCTCGCCCACCTTCAATCAAGTCATGAACGTTTCTTTGCAAGTGGTGGGTTTGGGGGACCACCCCCTTATGGTATCCCACCACCCGGCCCCTTGTACTCAACGACACAGCCACAACAGTTTGATTACAGGTCAGGAAAAAGGAAACTTGGACACTTTTGATTTTGAAATTCTTCCTGACCCTTGTTCAATGTCCATTTTATTCTTCCAGACATGAAGATTCAGAATTCAAGGAGGAAGTGAGCCACCAACCGGAGCGTCGACCTTCTCCACCACCTCCAGCAGCATCAAAGGAAGAGAACAAATCGGACGGGGAATTTGGTGGCCTTGTCTCCTACTTTAGCAGTCAACGTGGAGAGGAAGACATGGACACTTAATTACTTACGGCAAAGTTCCCTGTTTGGGTACTTTACAAAGTCACCAATTATTGGACAGTTTCCTGTTTACCTTAATAGTATTCAATACATTCAATTAACCAAAAGTGTAAGCGTGCCGGTCCGTTAACCTTTTTCTTAAACCAAATCTAATAATCCTAGACGTTTTTCTAAATGAGGAATAGGGGGGTTTAAAGTGTAATTGGTGTAATCCTCGCCTGGTAATTAACGGCACTTGTTAATAATTAGTTAAGCCCTTTGTACTCTTCTAAATTTTCCCTGTGGTTTGGGGGTAACAAACTTTGTCCTTGAAATTTAGAAAAGTTGAGTCGTATAAGAATGCGTTTTTAGAATAAATTTTTTAAAAGGAAGAGTTGAGGGATAGCGTTCGGAATCCTATACGAATTTGGTCGAAATCAATTTTGATTGGATAAACGGTTAACTTCCGGTTTGAACTTTGACCTGGGAAGACGCAATCTCCTGTGACGAGGTTAAACTTAAAAAAATGCCAAGGACACTTTATACACTTGGACTTGTCCGGTAATTCTTCAATTTCTCCAGCCTCCAGGGGTCCTAAACACAAAAACGTCAACGTAAGTTCAACGTTCTTGCCTGCTTCGAAAAGTGGTCGCCATTTGCACGACATTCGTCTTACCGCCTTGGTGAGGACATACAGCCTGGAAAGCGTGGACTTGACCTTTGACATAAACCAGTAAAATGTCGTCGTCATTCAGCAGTATCTTGACCTTCTCCTTCTTGCGTAACCCGGATACGGTAACATTGGGTACCGGGATGAATAGGAAATCGTCAACGTCTACTGGAGTCGCTGGAACAACTGCTGGAGACGTGTCCATGTCCAATCTTTTCCCCCACCCGAACGCTGCTTGACTTTCGTTCGTGTAACTTTTTCTGATTAGGAACACACACTGTTGTAACAAGTTTGTTCCTCCCTCGACGTCAGTGTATGTGTAGTAGTTCCAGCTGTAAATGCGCGCGCTGCTCGTGCTCAACGACGAACGACTTCAATTTTGGAATTTGTGCCGAAATTCTCAACACGGAAGAGCAGGAGAGAGGTATCAAATGATTGAGAAGCAAATTTTTTAACCGTTAATTTAGGAATAGTAAATAAGCTTACAGGGTTTTATTACAAGGAATTTAGATTAATGAACCCATCCCATACACGCGGTAAAGTTAGTGACAGTTTTTACAACTTTAAATTAATCTTTGCTTTTCCAAGTTTTTGTTTTGGATTTCCCCTAATCTTCATCGTTGTACTCAAAGGGTTCTGGAGGACCCGGTTCTTCCTCCTCCACTTCCTTCTTTGGTCCGTGAGCTATAAATTGTACAAGAAATTTTAGAATTCATTAGAATTTTAGACCCACGATACTTTTTCAAAGTTTACTTATTAATTCTCAGCCCATAAAGTTTACCTGCAACGGCTTGGACGAGGGTGATTGGTTCCTCTGGGGTATAGTCTCTGACAACCAAAATTCCGCTAGTGGCACTATCCTTGACCGGACGCCATCGCTTCTTCTCATCACTAAACTCAATGTAACGGACCTGAAAACACAAAGAATGCAACACTGTCATAACTGTTCGCTTCAGCACATTAAAAACCTCCAGTACCTGCTGCTTCATAACGCGAGCTGGATTGGAAAGTATCTCAAAATTGGGTTCTTCCTTGACCTCCTTCACTTCTTCAACTTTCTCCTTGACTGGCTCCTCCTCGATTTCCATTGGCTCCTCCTCCTTCTTTCCTTTCTCTGCCTCACGTCGCTTCGCTTTGGCCGTCACGGAGAGGATTGCAGTGGCAACGCGCTCCTTTTCTTCCTTCTTCTTCTCCTCCAACGGTGGGGGATAGGCGAAGGTGGAAGGCTTTGCATTTGACTTGAATTGCAACACTGGCATCTGGAAATCATGGAAAACGGAATTCAATTTTCAATCAAAAACAACCATGCATTTGAGCCCATAATTTATTTTCGTAAATCACCTCAAAAATATAAACAAAAAATAATAATTTTTCTATCACATGCTCTTGACTTTGACTATTTTCTGAGACCATAAACAAGGTAATGGTCCGACCACTTTAGGTTAATTACTCCAGATTTCTGGATCAATTTCCGGTCACAGTTGGTTGCAATGAGGTCAATACACTTGGCTCCATTCCGATCCACCCTCGTGGGTTCCTTGACCAGAGGCAAAAAGTTCCGCTCCAGGAGCAGCTCCTCCAGGGCCATTGCCACTTTCAATTCTGACAGTAAATCAATGTTGATGTCTCCAAGGATGAAAACTTCATTCTCTGGTTTATACTTTCTAGCCGCAACAATTAAATCTCTGAGTCGATTTGCCAGTTTTACATTATTGGGTTGTGGACTATAGATGAGGATGATAGAAATCCCAGGCGTATCCTTGCCTCCACTTAATTTTACAATCAAGTATTCAATCTGATCCTCCTTGTAGTAGGATTCCTGAGCTTCTACCACTCGAACCTTAAAATCGGAATGAATGTACAAGGCAAGGCCACCGCCGCGGTTAGTTGAACGCGTAGCATGAAACCCTGGACGATCCCTTCGAATCAACTGATATCCTTCAACTTGGAAATCCGAATCCAAATCCTTCTGGACCAATTTTGTTTCCGTGATGCCAAAAACCCCAATTTTGTGCTCCAGTAATAATTGCTCCACTTTTTCAAACTTTTTCAGAAGGGAATTGATATTGAGATGAAGGAATTTGATTCCCTTTTTCGATTTGAGCACTTTTTGGAATTGGACTAATGGATTTGGCAAAGGATTTATCGCTGTGGGCTCACATTTCGAACAATTCCAACCCCCTCGCGCAGCACCTTTGACCCCCAAGTCCACTCGACCCACGCAGTCTGTATGGTAGACATCCTCGCATCCAGCACACGTCAGTACAAGCACATTCTTGTCCTCCAGGCAAAGCGAGCAGTAGGATTTCGTCAAGAGGGTACGGCAGGGAGGGCAATGCCAGGATGTCGCCGCCTGATTCTTCTTGAACAAGTACGTACTCTGGCTTTTCAAAATGGGACAAACTTTGTAGTAGGAATCCGTGCAGAGGCTACAGGTCAGGGACTGTTGATTTTTCCTAGGCGCTTTTGCACAAGTGGAACAGTCGCGGTGGTCCACGGTTTTAGGAGCCGCCAACGGTGCGAATTTGTCCTTTTTTCCAGCCATTCCTTAACGTTATTGATGGCCGGTCTGTCGGGTTCGAAGGAAAAACGAAAACTGGACTACGGAAAAAAGATCCTAAACAATACAATGAAATTGGAGTGAGGTTCCTACCCCTATCCTTTCGCATCATAAAAGCTTGGAACATCACCCCCTTTCTAACACTACAGATGCTAGGGAGAGAAGAATACCTGCCTAGCGAGCAGAGGGGGAGAGGGATTAAGCGTCACTCGTAGAGGTACCTCGTTTCTGTGAAAGGAAGTGGTTCACCACCATCGAAAACCACTTTATGTGTCATCCATTGACGCAAAAATGATAAAAGATAACAGTGACTAACACTTAAAACGAAGTTAAACTAATGAAAGTGGAAAATAAAAGTACTGACCTCAAGATTTTTGTTGACGGCAATGATGCATGATGGTGCAAACGCGAGTCCGAGACAGAGTGACATGGGGAACCAGTACCAGTAGTGGGTAAAGAGAAGCATCCCAACTGCTCCCTGGAGCCAGACATGACCAGTCCGAGAACTCAGCGTCACAGTCACATTTCGACCCCCACCGTCAATGATCCCCTGTGCCAGGATTGCACCAAATTTGGCCATGACGTCATCATGCTTGTCATTAATGACTTTGGAATAGAGGGCTCGGAAATCTTTCACTTTCGGGCAGAGAACTTCCGTTTGTTGGATGAGGACCATTGCAGAGGCCATAAGGGCACCTTGGCGCACATAATTCACAGGGTCTTGGGTCAAGGGCTCAATGAGAGCAATTGCTTCCTATGTGAAAAAATAAAAGAATCAAAGACATAAGCACGTTGCCAGCGTAGACGCACATTGAGAATTTGAATAAAGTAAAACCAACTTACCTTGCTTCCGGTACCAGCACAAGCGATTCCAATTGCCATCGCTGCTCCATATCGCACGTGCGGGTTGTAACTTTCAGCAAGAAGGGACACAACGCTCGGGCATTGCTCCGGGGTACGGAAGAGAAGGAATCCCAAACCAATGACAGCCGCCCGTCGGACGTCGTCATTTGTATCAGACACTGCGACCTTCAGCAATTTCTGGATCGCAGTATTGGCTGCCGTTCCACAATATGCCATGGCCACAGAGAGAACCCCGGCACGTCTCAGCAGCGCATCCTAAAAAATTCAGAGAAATTAAAAAGTCGTGATGATGCTCCTACTAATGATATTTTTGAACATTTTCTTTTCAGAATTCCCACTGATTTCAGAAGAAATGAACTGCGGCTTACCTTGTCCTTGAGAAGGCGTTCAATGAGTGTATCTGCCGTCTCCGATCTTCCAAAAACAAGGAGAGAGATCCCAAGGGCGAGTCCACGGAGAATTTTCTCATGCTGAGTCTCCTGGGCGTAGGCCACCATGTCCTCGATAGCTCTCTCATGCATGGAACCCAACATCACTAGACCCATTGAAATCCCTGCAGCTTCTCCAGTCACGGCATCATCCTGGTAGAGATTTGATTTCAACACTTCGTAGACGTCCATCTTCCCACTTCCCATTGCAGCCAGGCCAAGACCAAGACAACCACCATGTCGGATCATCTCATTGGTTGAATCCTTGAGTTGATTGAGGAGGTAAGGAGTGATGGTAGAGCCATGGTTTGCATGGATAAGCCCAAGGGCGTAGAGAGCTCCGCCCTCCGAGTACCCACTGGTGGATCCGCCCTCACGTGGTAAGTACGTGTTCATCAAATTCATGGCTTCCTTCTCATGTCCACGGTGGATCACGCCAAGACTCGCCGTGGCGGTGAATTTGGCCCAATTAGTTGCTCGGGAGAGCCAATCCAAGTTTTCACGGAGGAATTGGTCAGAGGTTGTGCCAGAGTGCATGAGAGCATTTGCAATGACCGTGGAGGTGTGACAGATGGAAACTCGAACTGCATCCTTCGTCTGTTTTAGAATTGCCAAATCCGATTTGTTGGATCGGATCAGGAATTGGAGATGAAGGGCAAGCGTGATCTGAAAAACAAACCAATGAATCAATCGCTGAATTCATCTTTATAAAATTCATTCTCTAATTCTATTCATTCAGAAGTTTGCGTACCTCCCCGCTCAAGATTTGAATCAACTGCTCATAGTGCTTCTTCCCTTCTTCCGTAACGAGCCTCTCGTCACTCTTTGACGGTTTGAGCTCAACCAACTCCTCCTTCATTTCCTGATCTTGAGACTCTTCACCGACCTTGGGAGGTTGCTTCTCTTCTGGTGTTTGTTGAATGTAGGAAGCGGCGATGACTTTGAGGTGGGATAGAACTCGTCCAATAAACGCTTGCGTCGCACTCTCGTACAAATCAAATGCAATTTGAGCAGCAATCAATTTTCCCTCCTCGTCTCCATTTGAAAGCTTCTTCAACAAGGTTGCAGCGTCCTCAGCGTTGTCCAAGAAAATCAAACACTGACACCTGCGATTATAAGAATTGACAATGTAGTTTTGTAGATTCCGTGCAAAGGTCAAAGGTTTTCCAACTTACATGTTAATGTAATCGGGTTTTTGGAGGGTAGAATAGAGTCCCACCAGACTCCGCAAGATCTCATCACGGAATTCACGCTGGCCAATCAGCGTCATTGCCACACGGAAAGCATAAGTCAACATCTCCGTTTGCTTGTCACTCAGGACAATGGCGCGTCGAAACCTGAAGGAGGCGGTTTAATTAGAATTCACCGCTTTGTAAATCGCTGTGTAATTTCCATCACTCACATGTCCATCCGGCGAGTCTCGAGAGCAATTCCCAAAGCCTGTTTGTACTGCTTGTCCTGGAAACACTGCTCAAACATTCGGTCCACAATGGCCTTGAGACGGGGATCTACTTCAGTGTCCGTGGGAACACCAGGCCAGGCATCGATGCAGCTCTTGATGTAACTGTCCAAGCATTTGGCCAAGATCGTCTCCACGTATTCATTCCGTTGAGTCAAATCAAAGAGGGGACCAGCGCCAAGGGCAAACTGAAGGGAATCCGGGAAGGCGCCAAGGTGGTAGTAAACTTTGCTCGCGAGAAGGGCAGCGAGTTGACGCTTGTCTTCTGGAAAGTCCTCGTCCTCCGAAATCTTTTCACTGCAATTAATCAAGGAGTTACAAAATTTTAATTGTTTTCAAATTCTAGCAGAATGTGGTTCTTGGAAACTTACATTTTTGAAATAACATCTGCTATTTCTGGCCAAAACTCATTCACGATCCCGTTTAGTTTTGTGAGCGCAAAGGCTTTGACATTGTGCTGACTCTCGTCCAGCAGGGAAATGATTCCAGCTGTAAAGAAAGAATTCCGAAGAGTTAAAACAAATTAAAGCAAGCAATCCGAATCATGTCACTTTCCAAATTCAGCTAGTGGATGTTTTGGTGAATTGTTGAAGATGCTATCAGCACATTTCTTTTTCTTGTGTCAAACACTTGATTTTTATTTCCAACTACTCATCAATCTATTTTCTGAGCACCCCATACACTCCATAGACTAAGGAACATGAAAGTAGAGACAAAGTAAGGATATTGCATTATGGCAAACTTAAAGTCCATTATCTCTCTGAGGACAAACGGAAGTGTTCCTGAAGGGACGAGGAATTAAAGAACAGCTGGTTGTGCTCCGGGAACCGGAAGTGGAATCTCCTTGACTTCTCCAGATGACTTTGTCCTTTTCTCTTCTTTGGGGGCTACCTTCGCTGGCTTCTCCTCTTCCTTCGCTTTCCTTTCTTCCTTCTTTCTATCACCAGCACCATCCTCGCTATTAATAAGGTCAAGCTCCTCTTGATTAAATTCAACGTCGTCCTTTTCGTCCTTCACATCCTCATGATCTTCATCCTCGTCATCATCTCCTCCCTTGGATCCGTAGAGTTCAGGATACTTTGAAAAACAGGAGCTCATTTCACGAAACTGAGGAAAGCAGTTGCTCCCTTTGATTTCCTCTTCACTGTTTCAAACAATCAAAGAAAATTTATTGAAAATCCTATGCCCAATCAAGCATGCCCTACAACAAATTAGCACGAACCTATGATGGAAACAGGAAAAGGCATCACGGAATTCAGTCCCACAAGGACCATGGGCAGCACCGCCCAAGCAAGGACAATCCCAATTAATTTCTCCATTAGGAAAAATCGGTCCTGCAGTGTTTGGGTCATAAGGATCTTTGTCAACGATGTCATCGTCAGGATCCGTGTTGGCTCTCGGATCATCTACTGCCGTTGTTTCCTTCTGACGAAGTTCCTCTTTCTTTGGTGGCGAGGGTTTCTTTGGAGAGGGCTCTGACTTGTAACGTGTCATTGACCCTGAACCCGCCCAAAGGTCATCCTCTAACTTTGTATTTGATGCACCCATGATCTCAATTAAAGTAGATCACAAACTAGTACGACTCAGAGCGGCTCAGTAGATGAATGCGTTCTCGTCTGACTACACCGTATTCAACCTTGAGTGTTCTCGTATTTACAAGGGACCTACAATACAACAGAGAACTCGATCAGTAAAATAATAACTTCCGCGTTCTAGTTGAAATAATCAGGTAACGTGTAGCGATAGCGAATACGCGCATTCATCTACTGAACCAATGAAGAACGTGGAACACTAGAGTGGGAGTCTATACCAACCAACCACGAATACCGTTGAGAGGCAGTATTTTCCTATGTTCTGTACTTTGGATTCCCGCAGTTGACAGTAATTGCAGCGGCAGCGCTGATTGCTTTTGCAGACGCGCGTCAGCAGCGAAAGGTAGGTTTATGGGGGTGACATGATTTCGGCGATGACAATCATTATGTATTTATGGGAATTGGGAACAGCAATTTCGGTTCGGAATGAATAAGAGAATGCAATTACCGGCTGATGTAAGGACAGCAGTCGTCATGATGTATGATGACAAAGGTCCTCCAGACAAACTTTGCAGTATTTGGATCCTTGAAATGGGTATCTCACTCTCACTGATGAAGCACGAAACGAGGGCTTCTTCTGCTACTGTTTGTATTTTCACGAATTCAATTATTAATCCTTCAAAAACTTTAATTTACACGAGAGAAAACTTCTTTCGCTGCTTCCTGATCCAAATTCACTTGTAGAATGACAATGCACTCTTTTTCTTCTCAAAATGAAAATGTGAAATTTAAATCGTCAGCTTATTTTCCCGCGAGTATTTTCCGGTGAGCAGAAATGAACCTCACATTCCTTTTCAAGAAATTTCAACTTTTCGGATAAAATCCCCCAGATTACTCCAAGTTTCTGGTATAATTCTATAATTTATTTTCTGCTAATAGATCTCCTTTTAATTCAGAATTAATCACTCTGATTAATTCAGTGAAGGAGTCGACTAAGATAATCATTTCATAGATTTCCTACTGTTAGCCGGGCTTCGGGGAGAGTTCGAGTAAAACTTTCTCTAGTGGCACTCTTCACTCTTCTCAGTCAAGCGTTGTTGTCCATGTTGCCACTTTTAAATTCGTAAATACCCATGGTTTTAATTCTTTCTTTCAAACTGAATTAGCTTGGTCGGTGTTCAATTTATCATTCAACTTCTGGTTTTAACTTAACTAACTAACCTAACACCGCAGCTGAAACTCCAAAGACACATATATTATATTTCCCTTCATGAATCATGATATAGGAAACTCGTATGAATTTTCAAAACTGTGGAGCTCGACTATGTCACAAGCAAATTATGATGCATTTTTGAGGTCATCTAGTGGTGGACAGTTCGTTAGATAAATGCTTCGGATTGCTGTAAGGTCAGCGACACGTACTACTGGAGGACTGTTGGACGGAATTGGAGAGCGGCGGTGACGCTCTCACTGCAGCCATTTCACGTAAGAACAAATTGTTTTTATGAATTTTAATGTGAATGACTATTATATATTAATATTTTGATCTTTTTTAACAGGTCACGCCGTTTCTTATTGGAACCATTATTGCACCACTAATAGACAAGTAGTGCAAGAAACAGACTTTAGGATGTTCAGAGGGTTAGAATCTAGCATGTCAAGCATAGGCTCTGACATCCCCACCGCAGATTAAATGCGAAAGCCTTATCATGGAACTGGGAGTCCAGCTAAATATCAAAAGATATACGGGAACAACCACAGGATGAAGAGGAATGTGAAGAGAAGGACGATGAACCGGAAATGTATAGAGACGAAGAGGTAAATGGGGAAGGTAGGCGCTGGAAATCACTGCCATTCAGTTTTTTAGAATATTTTGAGAATTTTGCAGAGTTTACTCTAGATTATTGAACGATTATGCTTCATTTTAAAGTCGAAAACGATGAAGGCAGATAGGATAAAATGGAGCAAAGGGGACAACCGGGTCAAAGGTCGAGTCGTTGAAGGGGTCTCAGCCAACAGTTGGCACACCCAGTACCAAGTGACGATGCAAACCAAGCGGGACGGGACACATTTCTGCGTTCACAAGTTGTGCTAAAAGTTCAGACATATTTACAAATTTATTGGAATTCTTGTTCATTTTCCAGTGCTTCTTCCATGGGAGGAACATACAGTTGATGCCCTCCGAGGTCCTCGTGGTGTCTGGAAAATACGACCTGAAAGCTCATGAAAGTTGGGAGCAGCGGGGAGACGTGACCTTGGTGACCCTATTCCCATATATTCCCGATATATTCCCACCCTATTCCTCATTTAGCCAGGCTACAACAATGTCGTTATTCAGAAGCTCAGCGCTGCTAAATGACAAGGACAGAATATTTAGAACTTTAGAAAGGGCCAAATTGGTGAAAACCATTCTAGTTGAACTGGTTTTATCCGGTTAAGCCTATCTTTCCCATTCCAAGTTCAAGTTTAAACTTTTTCAAAGGAGGTGAGTCTAGGCAAATTCGGATATATAAACCCCGACTTTTGAATGAGAGTCAAGTCACTTGAAGGCCGAAGCTCTGCTGGTTTTCCCATTTCCAAACAAAGTTAGGCTAATTACTAATTCCATAGTACTTGTGACTCACAAGTACTATGGAAGTCTTTCCCTGCCGTGAGGAGTCATTCCAGTCTTCCCCTGCCGTGAGGAGTCGTGCGAGCATGCCCGTGGAATAATTCCGCGTAACGACAAGGTATGCTATAATTCTTTAATTAAATTTTTTCTCCCTTGTTCAACATTCAACAACGTTCTGGGGTAAGAATGTTTTGATTATTGTAAATTTGTAAATTTCTCGGCCAGGTTTAGGCGATAACATTGTTGCCAACGTTTAGAATTTCTATTCTTAGAAAATCTAAGTTAGCATTTTAGAATTCATTGCGCTAGTGGTCTCAAATCCGTGGGTGTTTCAAGAAATCCGCATTTTATATTTTTTCGGATTTTGAATTTCAATTCCGGATTTTGATTTCGGATTTTCAAAATTATGTTAAATTGTCATTTTTCCCCATCAGAACGTAAAAAAAAACAAATCGTTTCTAGAATGTCTTGTAGAGCCTCCGGTACTATTTTAACGTTTTCGAATATATTCTCGAACGCAAATATTCAAGGTTCATTTATTAAAAAAAAAACACATTTTCTCTTTGTTCGTTCTCTTCGTCTTTCCCGTCCTCATCCTGTTGGAGGTTTAACTGAATGAACTGCTGTCTTTCCGAGCCCATTGACTTTTGATCGAAACTTCCTGCTTAGATGACCTTCTCGTCCATGTTAAGTTTGTAACGAGCTGCAGCCAGAAGTTGTTCCTGGACTGAGTTGACAGTCATAAGTCGCAATACCTTAACTTCATTCTTTTGCCCAATACGATGAGCACGATCTTGGGCCTGCAAATCCTAATGTGGATTCCAATTCGAGTCAAAGATAACCACCGTTATCATCCACGAGCCTCCAGCACGTGTACTTACATGTGAACCACGCCAAAGAGGTCACGCGGATCTTCATGGCCGTCACATATGAGATAGAGGAGCCTAATATGAGTACTTTCGGAGAATATTAGCGGCGGATATGCAGTTTTGGATTTTAGCTGATTTTTTAAACTTTTTGAATTTCGATTTTGCTAATGGGAGTTCCCACGCTGAAAAGTTGAGAAGAGAGAAAAAGAGAAAAATCTCATTTTCTTTTTCTGTTTTTTTTTTACTCCACAGGAAGTTCCATAAGGGAGAGGGAAATTCAAAATGTTTTAAAAATCGGCTAAAATCCAAAATTGCATTTCCGCCGCTAATATTCTCAGGGAGTACTTATATTAGCCCCCTCTATCTCAAATATGACGGTGATGAAAATCCGCGTGACCTCTTTGGCGTGGTTCCCATGTTAGAAAAAAAACGAAGAATTTGGAACCCGGTTCATTAAATCGCCGGAGGAGCTCCCCACGCTTATCAGATTTGGTCGTTCCATCGAGCCTTAAGTATGTGAATCTACGGTAGTTGAAGTAGGCCTCCATAATGGTCATCAAGTTTGTCATTTGACAAAATAGGAAAACTCTGTGACCGCTTGCTTGCAACTTTGGTAGAACTCGATCCAGGCGTTCAAACTTTACTTACTAACCGAAGTTATCCGTGAGTTAATTTCCTTGAAGGTAATGATCCTCAATGTTCCTTACACTTTTCAAATAAAATATCTCCATTTTACGGTTTATCACAATTCGATACTTGTGTGGATTGCGTCTGTATCATTTTCCCAATTCGTTATGTTTGTTTGTATCATTTTGTCAATTCATTGCATTTTTACGTTATCTTCAATGGGCAGAGAGATGCGGCAGGGCTGGACCGACTTGACATGGCAGAAAAACACTGCAGAGAGGCAAGGTTGGGCTTGAAAGGTTGGACTTGACTCGGCGCCTCATTTGAATTCTACTGTCGTTCATTTCGCACAAATTCGGGTTAGTAGAAAATATATTCTGTTGAAGTCAACAAATAATTAGCAGACGCCTCCCATGATGATTCCATGTGATGTTTAACTTCAATTGGAATGGTTATTGAAATTCAGACTGGAAATTTCAACCAATATCTATTTTTATGCCATTTGAACATTCTTTTTAGAATTTTTCTTATTGGCGGTTTTAAAAAAAACATGAAAAACATATTTGTACTCTCCCTTCCCTCGCTTTAACTGAAGTGAATATCCTGAATTGAACTGAACTGGACTGAACGATCTCCGGGAAAATTTTACAGATTCCAATTTTGTTGCGGATATCAATGTGGAGCCTATTCAAACATTTCAATTCCGTTTTGTGTTGACCCGGAAGTGACCTCTTTCTGGGGGTCACCTTTTGTATTAAATTTCATTGTATTGTTATACGATCAGAACCATCTTTAAAAAAAATAGAATAGCTCAGACACATTAAATTTCATTTAAAAACCCGGCATTCTAAATTTGCTAGTCAGTTCTACCGCGGCGAAAGTGTTGCTCAATTCTCTACAGAAGAGAACCATTTCCAAAAATCATTCCTCAAAGGTATTAAATTTTTTTTTTTTTTTTTTTTTTAAGTTTAACCTAACCCACAATTTGCCAAGCATTCGTGATAACGCCCAAATCCGGCTAGCTCCAAAACTTTTAGGGCCAGTGACTCAAGGACAGTTTCCCGTCCAGATTTCCACTTTCTAAGTTGTACCAAAGTGTTTCTAGTGCTGCTTCTTTAGAATTGATTTCAAGAATATTTTCACATTTCTGTTACAAATGCAGATTCTTAGGCACATTGTTCTCCTCTCTATGATGGGCATGCCATCATTGTCTCCGTTAACGCATGCAGCACACTCGGAGTCGGGACTTTCTCAAGACTGGGCATTCAATTTCGTCAAGGCTATGATGGCACCACGAAGGAATTCAGTTCAAGAAAATGCTTTAATGAAAGCAACGAAGACATTGCCGGCTTCATAATTAGCGAACGTGGAAACCACACCCAGTACGACACTGTATACCCCAATTCACTCGACTACCTCGAAAAATTTGCTGGGAATTATTTTGTGACAGTTTCAGTTCTGAGCAGTTTCGCTTACGAGAACTTACTATTTCTAACCAATTAATACTAGTATTGAAATAAATTTCTAAATGATAATTTTAACGAAATAACAATGTTCCAGGTTTTACCAGTACTTTATTACTTATTTATTATTTTTGGATTTATCATTTTAGGCCGGAGCTAATGAAAAATTGTATGCTGAACGGAATAACAATCAAGGAAATGAGATGATGACGTCAACGGGTACTTATCAAGCTGTAAAGGAGTCTGTGAATTTGCAAAATTATACGATAAATACACATCGAGTCGGACTAACCTCAAGGACCGCGATTAAGCAATACAGTAATTGGTTTCGCGGATGAGTGTGTGGGAGAGCGGATGGATGAAACCAGGAATCGGACTGAATTGGACTTCCCTCAAGATG
>JAQIWD010000856.1:0-16277 GCA_034694825.1 Anurida granaria
TTTGAACTTCCTGCCAAAAAAGTTTCCGAATGACGTTTTTTGCCTATAAAATTATTTTCAACTATTGCATAGCATTAGTCCAGGGGTATTCTTTCTTGATATTTTTAGTATCAGACTACCAATGAAACAACACGGTTTTGAAGCAGATCAAAGTTTTCGTTCAAAAGATATTGAAAAATTCCATCAGTTATTTCAGACAGGAAATTGGAAAACGTTTTGAACGTTTTTATTTTGACGTTGAAAATATGTAATTTAAAAATAAACGAAATTTTTTCAAAACATATCACACACAAGCACATGCTCTTAAGAGTATTGTTATAAGTGCCTGCCCCTAATAACTCAGATCCATATTTTTTAATAAAGATTGCACCATTTGTTTAAAAGTTTTTCACTCAATTTTGGTGAGAATTGGCCCTGAATTTTCAAATGAAAAATGTACACGCGCAGATTTTGGCGTCGTGTTATAGCAGACAACAGGAGTATAAAATGAGCGCAAAATTCTTTTTATTTCATCAATTTATGTTGTTCTGGGAAAATAAGTTTTAAAATCAGAGTTAACATTTTTTGACTGTTTTGGAAAAATCTCAGTCCGATCAAAAAATTTTCGAGGCCAGTATCTTCGAGTCTAGTTGGTCAATCATGGTGAATCAAATATCCAATGAGGGAGGTTCGTTTCACTATTCAAAAATAAAAATTAGCGTTAACATATACCTACTGGATCAGAAAATATTCGCAAATGTTTAAGTGTCCAAAATAGGACGCCCACCGCTGTATTGGTGAAAGCATTTTGTTTATGCAAAATTACCTTGTTCACATTCACGGCTTTTTTCCACTGCCACACATACTGGAAAATGGACAGGCTGATGAATATGCTTAATATGATGACGCCATGCTTAATTAAATTCAAAGGTAAGCTATATTTAGATGGAAGTAAATTCTAAAAAACACCGAATTCCGATTTATAATTCTTATAATTTTGATTTTAACAGCCAAATACCCAAGTCATAAACAGTCCGTTTTATGCGGACCTGCAACGGTATCCTTTTTTGCAGGATTCGTAACATTGACTTTACTGATGCCGATTATTTCTAGTTTTGGGGACTGCCGATTTTGGTTTCTGCAAGATTTAAATATACCGTGCAACTTGAATCCTTCAGTAATTTCCATACCATTTCTGGTCTCCTTCCTAATTCAGTTTTTCATTACGACGGATATGATATGCTCAACTTTGGCATACATTGGAGTTTCAATGGAAACAGTATTAGACATGGAAGAAATGCTAACCACCATGTAAGAAATACCAATATTTCAAGGCAACTTTACTCTTACATCTAATCAAACATTAATTAGTTTACACTTCGAATTTTAAAATTTTCTTTGCAGTATCAGAAACTTCCGCCACATTGGAAATGTCCAAAACCAGCTGAGACGAAAAGTTCACATGAAACAACATGTGATGACGCTCCTTGAGAATGAGCGTTGGTATTTGACTTATAGAAGCCTAGAGATTTACATGTCTAAAGTCAATGATTTTTCTGGAAATAGTTTGAGTCCTATGCTCGTTAATTTCTCTATTTCGACCTTGGTAACTAATCTGGTCGTGCTAATCTTATTTATCTCTGAATCCTCGCAGTTGTGGATAGTTTTTCCTATTTGCAACTATGTGGCTATATCACTCCAAGTTTTGGTTACCGCCTGGTATGAAGTATCAAAATTAACAATACTATCGCAAAAGGCTCTAATGATAAGAAGAAATACTCGCTCGAAGTATCTTAAACTAAGGTTCAGCGCTTGTAGAAACGTGTCGCTTAGAATTGGGAACTTTTATACGTTCAATTTGGGGGTACTAGGGATAGTCCTTGATGCTATTGCTCGGTATACGGTGGAGGTATTGTTGAATATAAAATATATATAATAATTAATAGATATAGACAGTATGTGGCATATGATTTATTTTTTGCATTTGCGTTAACAAAAAAGAAATGAAAAAAATATTTTGAATTCTTGACTTATTCTTAAACTTGATTTACTAATAAAAGTTGTCGAAATTCAGAGAGGAGTGTGTTGAAACTTGACAGTGGAATTTTCTTGGTCAAGTCGTTCACGTGTTCTAGAACTTGTTGACTCCCGCCTAGCATAAAAATGTCAAACTAAATAATTGAAGTAATTTAGAATAATAATTAAGGAGTCGTCCGACCGTTGGTGGGGGTGCAGTCCGTACGCTCCGCCACCGAACTCTGGAACCTCAACATTTAAAAAAAAAACATTTTCTCGCGTTAACACCATGGGCGTGCCGAAAAATGCATCTTCGAGCGTTAAAGGCCTTGAAGCACCGAAGAATGCATTTTCACGCACTCGCAGCATTGGCAAACTGCTAGTACATTTTTGACGTCATTTCCATTTGTAGTAGTAATTAACCTGTAGAATTTGCAAGCGACTTCAACAAAATTTTGAAGTAATTTTATCAAAATATTTTGGGGAATGGGTTATTGAACCTTGCAACCAAATTCATTCAGGATTGTAGTTTAAAAATGCTGATCTTACATGTGAGCCAGGCGTCTTGCATATTCAGGCTGGGTACTTGGAAAATCAAAATGTCCCCTGTAGGATTTGTGGGCGTTAGATTTGCAGGATCCAATCGAACAAGTTCTAATCAAAACTCAGATTTGCATTTCGAACTGCGCATTTCCTATCGGTCAAATTCTCATTTTCAGTTTAATTTTAATTAATATCTGATAATAAAAGCGACGCTTTGGTAAACTTGAATGAATTTAGTAAGAATTTAAACTACTGCTTCGGCCTATCATAGTCGCAATACTTTAAAACTATTCCTATTTCATTATTAGGTTAAAAATGTTGCGTTTGTAAGTTTTGCAAGACCATACAAAGCACTCTGTCTATTTTCGAGAAGGACACTGGGTATTCCTGATTCAATGATTTGTCCTTCGTCCATAACTATTATACGATCAGAGTCAATTACACTTTGGAGCTTATGAGCAACTACAAGGACTGTACATGTGGCCAATTGGGAGCGAATTGCTTCTTGAATCACTGACTCCGTCCTATCAGAATTTTTTTTGGATCCATGTTAATTTCAATCTAAAAAATATTACGAAAATTAAATTTTCATTTCCTTACCTTTGATCTACATTGGCCGTCGCTTCATCGAAAACAAATATTTTATTTTTCTTCAGTAGTACTCTCGCCAGGCATATCAGTTGCCGCTCTCCCTTGCTAAAGTTTGTTCCTCCGGTGGATACCTGACAAATTGATGTAGAAAATATTTAAAATTCTTTGTAAACAGACTCCTGGTTGGTAGCGCGGCTATGAGATTCGGTAAGTATTCCACTTAAGTTCCACTGGGGTAAAAAGTAGTAATATTTGTAAAACAGTTAGTAAACTTTTGCAGTAAGAGCGGCAAAAATGGTTAAAGGTGCATTTGTCTTGAATTCGTAGTAATTGTAATATATGGTGCATACCTCGGTCTGCAAACCGCCAACTATATTAAGGACGGCGGTTTTCATATTTGACACTTCAAGAGCCTTCCAAATCTCTTCATCGGAGTAAATATTCAAAGGGTCTAAGTTAAACCGGAGGGAACCGGCAATTAATACAGGATCCTGCGGTATGACCGAAATTTTTGAACGGACTTTGGATAAGCTGAGATCTTCAATATTGATTCCATCAATTTCAATAGATCCACCAGATGGTTTGAAGAGGCGAAATAAAAGCGAAACGAGGGATGTTTTTCCGGACCCAGTTCTCCCCATAATGCCAATCTGAAACGGTACAAAGGTCTTAAACGCCCATATAATGACCGACTTTTGTTCACCTTAACATAAAAATAGCAGCATGACTTAAGTTATGTTACAGTCAGTATTTGGCGATTAAAATGTTGAGACATCTGAAACAACAATTAAGAGGCACCTCCCCAAAATTCTGCTCCAGTTTACCAGTTTAAGCAGGAATTACCTTTTCTTGTGGGCGTATAAATAGGTTGATGTCCTTTAAAACTGGCTTCCCAGCTCTATAGCTTAGAAATACGTTGCGTATCTCTATAGCTCCGTATTCAGGCCATTGATCCCCCACTTGACGCAATGCTAAAACGATTCATGGCTTCGGTATAATTTTTTTTGTAAACATCATATTTTAATTTCAAATTTTGCTTTATATTGTGAATATTATTTTTCTCACACTGTGATAAACCAAGATTGTTTTCAGGAATTAACTCTGCGTATTCAATAATACGCTCAACAGATACCATTTCCGTATCAACTGCTGCGGATTGTCGTACTCCTAAATAGAAAACAACAGTTAGAACCAAACCTATATTTTGTATATTTCCTGTATAGTCATAAGGACTTACCCCACTGTAGGATTCCCGTTACAGATAGCACTGAACTTAAAGAAACGCCAATCACAGCTGGACCTGAGGAAATTTTCACGATTTCATGCAAACCATAACTAAAGCTTATACAATATTATATTTATTTGTTATATATATATATATATATATTATAACTATAAAACAAGAGAAACTGCAGTCATCCTCACTTGCATCTGCGACGAGAAGGACGATTAGCACAATTGCAATAAAAGAATTTGCACCAACGTCGAGAAGGATGCCAAGCCATTCGCCGACAGCAAGATAAAGAAACCATATCGATGAATGTTTATCTTGAATTTTGTCGAACTTCCGCTCAAAATACTTCGGCACCAACGCGTTAGCTCTTATCGTTGTTAGTCCTACCATCGTCTCCTTCAAATGTGTATATACATTGCTCTTTGCTATGGATATTCAAAAACACTATTTGTGTATAAAGATAACATTAGGTGATGAAAATGCACTCATGTGTTACGAACCAATTGCTTCCAGGCGCTTCACACTCAAAGCGGAACGTAAATAGAACTTCCTCAATAGCATCAAGTAGACAGTGAGTAGAATGGCTGGGATAAGAAGGATGATTTGTTGAATTGAGACTAGCACCAGGACACCGATCACTTGCAAAGTAATCTAAAAATGGAGATAAATATTAAGCCAGTTTTGAATAGCAGTTAATATTAATTTTCAATTTTGGGATACATCAATTGCTTCATATAAATTAGGAGGTAGGACATCATCAACAATTCCAATATCTTTAGAGCATCGATTCAAAATTCGACCTGACGGATTGTCAAAAAAGCCCAATGGGGCGGATACGATTCCGGTAATGAGTCTCTGATGTAACTCAATCGAAGACGAATAGCAGAGTCGAAAGTAGACAAGAACTCTAACAATTATAGTCATGAAGACGCCACCAATAAGGAAACAATAGATGATCCGATAATGTTCTTCGGCCATATTTGCATCACGAGACTTTTTGCGAGTCTCTGCAAAACTGATCCTAAATTAAAACGAGACCTTAGTGAATTTTATTCAACAAAATAATTGTAAGTTATCCATTCCCTTATTACCAGTTTGACAACCAGATGTCTCCGAACGTAAAAATCCCTTGGCTGAGAATGCAGGTTAAGAGGAAGAAGGCTAAGAATAGTAGAGAGTTCCCAGACCGAAAGTATTTCCGATAAATTGTAAAACCGATACTTTCTGTAGAACGAAATTCTTCTTCGAGTTGGTCGTCAACGCCATATTTGGGCAGTGAGGGGCGCCTAATTTAAAAATATAATTAAAAATTAGATCAATAAATTTTTAGCATATTTTGTTGAGCCCATTGTCACGCGACGTAATTCTTTTAAGCTAGAATGTTACCAATATAAATCCAGGCAATTTATGCAAACTGTACAACGCATTTTAAATAATAAACTTGCGTATCTGTGCATTTAACTTGGTTTCAGCTATTGTATTAATTTTGATATTGTTTTATACTTTAAATATACCTTGATATCCTAAATTGTCTACTTAGACCCGTTTCCTGGAATTCAAAATTTGCTGCAGCGTCTTCTGCTTCAGAGCTTCTTAGTTTATTTGATAGAGGACACGTTTCAACTTGATTGTTTACCGTGCCGTTTTCTTTGTTCTTAGCTGGTGGTACCATTTTTTGAACTCGTCCGTTGTCCAGCCTTAGAACTTGCGTTGCTCTCTCAAGGACTTGATCTGTCAAGTAATGCTGCTGTGTGACCAGGATTACAATTTTTGTTTTCAGCAGTCCAAGTATACACTTTTCCAACAAGTGGTTTCCAACTTGAGAATCGATAGAACTCAGAGGATCGTCGAGTAAATAAATGTCCGCATTTTCGTAGACAGCCCTGTTTATTAATAATTCTATGCGGTAGAAAATTGAAACAAATCACCACAAAACGTTTTGTAATTCCCAATTTGTAATAATGTAATCTAAAGTCACTAACCTTGCCAAATTAATTCGAGCCTTCTGTCCACCACTGACTGCTTTTCCACGATCACCCACAATGGTTTGATCCCCGTTTGCAAGGACCTCAAAATCTCTCTTCAGGGCACAAGCTTCAATAACCGTGTTATACCATTCCTCGTCAAAGGGTTTTGTAAAGGTAACATTTTCTTGAATGGAAGCATTAAACAGCCAAGGATCTTGACAAGAATAGGCGATTTCCCCTTTATGCGATACACTTCCGTTCGTATGTTCCAGTTCTTGTAGAATTGTCAAAAGTATTGAGCTCTGTTTAACCAAATATTTATAACCAAACATCATAGACATTTGGAAATTTTTTGTAGAGCTCATACTTTTCCTGATCCGACGGGTCCAACAATGATAAAAAGCTGGTTTGGGTACACAGTGAAGGAAACATTGGACAAAGTATCATTCCCATTAATCCAGCCAGCGTAGAGGTTTTCCATTTTTACAATTTGGTTTTTATAATGTTTCTCCTTTGTGACGACATGGGCGTTTTCAATTTCCTCCAGGAGTAAAAATTCCTGAGCGAATATTTTTAGATGTGGTGGCTAAGCTAAAAATTCTGATCAATGTGTGAAACTTTTAGAATGTTTATACCTGGATTCGTCTGCACGATGCTATGGATTGAGCAATACAAGTTATTGTTCTTGGAAACCAAAGCGTAAGGCTTGAACGCACGAGTTCGTATAAAGAAATTGTCACGTAAACCTTAGCGATTCAAATAGAGGTTTTGTGTAGGACTCAACCTGACAATATACAAAGCAATCTGGTAAAGAAACGAACCGTTTCAGCTGTTAGTTCCACTTCGTTGTAATATATTCCAAACAGGGTGAACAAAATCACTAGCTTCGAAGAGATGTAGTACATTGTAAGGTTTACCGCCAGAAACTTCTGGGTCTTTCCAACCCAATCCATTTCCTGCCTAAAAAAAAAAGAGGAAAAACATAATTTCTTATAGAGATTGTGATAAATGACGTTTTTTGGGTTTAATATTTTTAGAATTTTAGTTCCGGCATATTTAACGGGAACTCTAAATCAAATGACTTACTACATTATTCACTTACTTTCGTAGATTGGTTACGAAATGGACAAATGGCGTTTCCCAAACGTACATTTTAATCACACGAATCGCATCAACTAACTCATTTATACTTCGAATCCGGTGATCCGTTGAAGCGGCAGTATTTTTCTTTAAGATTGTAAATATTTTGCTCATAATTCCTGTTTAGAGAAGCTTGGGTTAGAGTGGAAAAAGTGTGTTAAAATGTAGTTTTGTTATGTGTGAACCTTGAAATGGAATGTAAATAATGATCAAGGCCAGACCGGCGAGACTGGCAATTCCAATGTAAAACCATAGAACAGCTATAACGATAAGACCCTGGATAGGTGCAATGTAAACATCCTGGTAAAGGCATGAACCGAAATTAAATCCGTTCACCTGTAAAAAGAAAGTGCTAAATATTCGGATTTGTTGTTAAAAGAATCCTCTGATTTTAGGAGCCAGGATTAAAGTATAACTAATAAAATTATAATTTTATAATATCCAATTGCATTAATATCGTTTATATTCCGGTTTTGGCAAACTTGCTCCTATAACTCAAAATAAAGCTATTAAACGCCTCAGAAAAACCAAATGTTCAAAATCATCTTTTACAGCATTATGTAACAGTGAACAGACTCAAGAGTTAATTGTACCTACATCATTTGAGAGATAGTTTGTTAGTTGGCCAATTGATGTCTTCTTTATCGAATTCTGACTTAACTTCAAAACCTAGAAAAGTGTAAATAAAATTTACAAACTGGTGGATAGACAATGATGGTTTAATATAAATTACTTTTTTGTAAATAAGTCCCGAAACAGCAACAACCATTTGCATCCCAATCCTTGATGAACCAAAGTAATACTGCCTTCGTATAATGGATGAAATAAACGAGATTGTCAATATCCCCATGGCAAAATACTGTTTTGGGACACCTACGGATCCATCATCACTCACGGAATGGACTGACCTAATTAAGCACCCCAGAAAAATAGGCTGCAAAATCCTATTAAAGGTTTAAAAAAATGCTATCACTGAAAACATGTATGTGAAAATTTGTGCGGCCTTACTTGAGAACACATTCGTGAAATAGCATTAGAAAACCATAAAAGACAAACTTCAAAAAGAAAATTCTAAGGAGGGTTGTAATAAAGTTGGGGCTTGTTTCGTCTTGATTTGATTTCTGCAATTCTTTTTTCCAGGCGTCATCCAGCTTATTTACAAGATAATTAGATTGATCCTCCGACAACGCTTGTGGAATATCATTGTTCTCGAGGTTTCGATTCCACCCGACAAGAACAAAGTTAGTCACCCAACTTACAATAATGAAAAAGCATCGAGGTTATTAAGATATGGTGGTAAGAAGACAACATTTGAGTACAAATTTACCAAAATAAAAGTTTTGACAACCATGTAGCTCCCAAATACGAAGAAGTGATGGTATTGAAGTTCATACTTCTTTTCACTTTATCAAATGCATCAGATGAACACTTCGTTAGATTATTCCGATGCCTCAGTTGTTGGTGCACACTTGTCACAACCAATACATAATTCTTACTAAGAAATTTAAAATATAACACCCGACAACCCAATTCTGGGTTTGGAAATCCCACGACACATACTATTCTCCTAATTTCATTTCTGGTAAATGACAAGCACACTAATGGAGATTCTTGAGTAGCTAATCACATTCGCCGTTAAATTCAAATCTGTTGTTATTGTTAGCACACAAGATCGACTAATGAGCAAATGTAGCATAGAAGAAATTAACTCCGAGGAAAATCCAAGTTAGTTTACCCCCCCCCCCCCCTAAATAAATTTTACAACATAGATTATCTTAATTCAGAGATTCTAGGAATGTATGTGGAAACTTCTGTGTAGGAAAGTGTTCAAATTTCATTAAATAGTTATCGTTTCACCAATGAAAATTCACAAATTCTGCACTGGTAGTGAGATATACGTTATACGGTATCGTTTTGCCATCTGCTTGGAGCCACCGCTGCCAATATCATCATCACAATTAGCCTCATTGTCGAAAAATTCATTTCTGGATTTTATTTATTTATTTGCTAAAACTCAGCTGAAATATTTATTAAAATATTTGCCAGAAAATGACTAAAGACACATATAGCTATTTCTTTGAAAACCTTACACATTATTTATCCGTGTATATAAATTTTACACATTTACAAACTTGTAAATTAAATTTGGCAAATACTGACTGAATTTTGACCTTTTTTCCAAGCCCTATCATATATTCCAATTCTATACATGACGAAACGATTATTCATCATCGCTGGACTCTCTTTGTTCATAGCTGGAATCCAAAAACACCCTCCTATCCAGATGCAGTTCCCGACGCAATTTTCTTTCACGTTTTCTCCCATGACATGACCTATAACACCACTTCAATTTCCAAATTCGAAGTTTTTTCGTCATTGACACTGACTATAATGGAATACGCCCACTGGGATTGCTCTAGATACTCGTGGGATAACAACCAAGAAACATGCGGCATGGCCACCTAACATTTTAAAAGCAAATTGTAAATAAATAACGAGAAATGAATAATTAGTAACTTGGAAAGATATTGTTTAGTTGAAGGTGCCTGAAATTGGTCAAATATGTAAATGAGCGCTTCCGATTTCTTGTGCCAAAGCACCAATCTTGTTGTGCAAACTAGAACGTTCCACATATTCGAGTTTTGAAAAATATTGAAGCACGAAACCTTCCTTTCAATCACTCATGTGTTTAGAAATATAATTAAAAGTGTATTCGACATTTAGCTAATGACTTACAAATCTTTTATTTTATTAATATATTCAACAATTTTCATGAAGGTTCAGATTTCAGATGTGGGCGTATTGAGATGTTGGAAAACAAAACAAAAGTGATTGAAAGGAAAGGAATGGTGGGGACGGGAAAGACCCTTCAAAAGTTCACATTATTAATACCTAGTCGGTACATTAAAAACTTTGGGATTGGCATCAAATTGTGTGTATTTATCTTTTTACAACTCATCTTTTTTTGCATCTTTTTTAGTCTTTGCAAAGGAAATCAGCGCCTTCATCACTTCCTGCACACAGGAGTCATTAGTATTGAGAAACTCTTGGGCCACTTTGGAGTCGATACCAACTTGTTGTCCAAGACTGGTACCAAATTCCTTGCAAATTTGGGATTTCCCGATATTTTTCAAAAGATTCCAATGTTCTTTGCGCTTCTCCAGCATTTCTGCAAACTCGTTCAAAGAAGTCCAATCTGAGGGGAAATTTATTTCAACCTTAAATTAGAACATACGGAACTGAGCAAATGAAACAAATTAATTTCGTACATTCTTTTATGGAACCATGTTTAAATTTGGCATGCACGAGGAGTCCAATATTCACAGCCACCAATAGGAACACTCCAATCATGACAATTGCTTTTTTTGGGTCGTCCATTGCTGTAATTCGAAAAAAAAAGTTTATACCTGTAAGTTTAAAAAGGCAGAATTTAATTTCAGTGTAAGTTTCATTACATTTAAACATCTCGTGCAAGTTGAGCTTATCGCTCGCTGTTGATGAACTCAACAACCCTTTCAGAGTCTCCATGAGTCCGGGATTTGCGGCAAAAAAACTGGACAAATCCTTCCCGGTTTGTGCATTGGAAGAAAGGGCACTAATTGTCGCGTTTGCTGCCTGGTTTGAAAAAGCATTCGAAGTTCCAACTCCACTTGCCAAATTTTGAGCAACATGTTGGGATGACTCGGTATTTTGAGCTGTATTGACAAAACAAATAAATGAAAAAGGTCACAAGGGAGAAAATTATGTGCATTTTTTTTGTATTTTTAAATTCTGTTCCAAAAAGTATAGAAGTTTTGAACCATTTACATTGTACGGTCTTTGCTTGACTTGCCATAATGTTCCGGATCTCTTGGGGTGTGAGCCAGTCCCTAATTGCTGTCAAGATATTTCCTGAAATTTGACAAAACCAAAAACGTAAAATCCATTATAAATAAAAATGTGCCAAATGAGGAGCGGATAAAAAGTAAAATGGCTTTGACGTGGATTGGCAATGGTTTCAAAGTAACTTTGACCTTTTCCGCACAACGGACAGCATTTAAAAAGAAATTAAAACCAAACCCCGTTCTGGATTAGATTGTGGGCTTTGATTAAACTTAAAAAGATTTACCCATAAATTAGAAGATTTGGCCAGAAGAGGCGAGAGGAGAAAATTGAATTTGCACAATTCAACTGTTTAGGACAAGAATTTCGATATTTTCAACACCATGAATGAATTATTCTTTTTCGCGAAATGTTTTTTGTGTCAGATTACAAACTAGTCTGATCCGGATTTGTTGCGGCTGTGACTCCAAAAGTTCCCAATTGTCAAGTGTGGAACTCTGATTTATTGCTTCTCTGAATAAATGGCATATGGAAGATAATGGAAAAGGAAAAAAGTCCAAGGTCCTAGGTGTAATGTAGTATTTATGCAAATGGTTGGTTGGGGCAGAGTTCACAAAATGTGGGATATCTTAAGCCAACGAGACGATAATAAATAGAAGTGGTGTCTGTCTCTTCTCTTGAGTGTGAAGTGTAAACAACTTTTGCTTGAAATGGCCAAACTCCTTAAGGGATTGTGGAAGCCCTCGCGTTCAAGTTGTTGAGATTTGGTGGAATAACTTTTCTCGTGTCACTCACGCCCAAACCACTTGACGAGAATTCTCGAATGTCCATATTCACTGATTTTAAGAAAATCAACCATTTGATGAATAATTAAGATTAAAGGCTTAAAATTTACGGGAATCACTTTACTAAATATTTGGAAAGGCGATTTGGAAAATTTGTTCTAGTTTTTCAGTACTCGTGCACTGAATAAAATGTTGACGGTTTTTTGAAGTTTTTGAACACATTTTGTGTCCGTGTTCAATAACGTGACAATTTAATAAAAAATCCCCTCTCCAAATTTTTAGCTATGGTTGTAAGGGTCATGATTTTCTTTAGACTAGAATTTTAACCCCGTAAAGGAAATCTGGGCGCAGGGTTTTATAGATTTATTTCTAAAACTATCCCAAAATGATCAGAAATCTCAAAAATTCGAATGAGACGGAGAGGGAGATTACAAAAATCTAAAGCAGAAAGAAAAAGCAAAGTAAAATCTCCTCGTGTTCGTGTTCATTTCAATTACCACCACTCGCATTCCGGAGGTCATACTGCCAGGACATTTCATATCCAATTTCAGGTATTTAATCAATGCTTGTATTGTGGATTAGAATGACAGTGGGAGGTCACTACATCATTCACTACTTTATTTATTCTGGTAGGAGGGACGGTATGACCTCACATTGTTATTCTGACCAACAATACAAACCCAATCTTAAAATTCAGAACTCAACAATCCTCCTTCTCTTCCTCTTCAGGTCACCTGAGCGGTCAGTTCCTTCAAGCAAACCACCCACCACCCACACGGCCCGCGTTTCTCAGTTTTGGGTATGTAATCAATGCGTGTACTGTGGGTAAGAATAACAAGTGGAAGTCACACATTGTTATTCTGACCAACAATACAAACTCCATTGCAAACTAAGGAGCTAACCAGTGCTCCACCTTACAGACCTCTATTCCGCGTGTTCGTACCACAACAACAGCAGCAGCCGTCTCCTGAAGATCCCATGGGCGAATGAATTAATTTTTTTTTAATTTTTTCACACCTGGCTGCAATAAAATGCAATTTATTTGAGATATGAATTTTTAGATTTTTTCTATTTAGGGTCAATTTAGTGGGCAGAGTTCACGGAGGATTATTACATCTTAAGGTCAAGTGAGGGTTCGTAGAGGTAACGAATGATTTCGGACTGTGATTTCGGGTTCCCCATCAAAAAGTAGGGAATTGTTTCTTTTTCACGTTTTGATGTCAAATTAGGGGTCACAGAGTTTACGGAGGTCAATTTCGTCGGTGGATTTGACCTTTCCATGATAAACTAGAAAAATGAATTTTTACCGCCATTTTGCGCCGCGCCGCGGCGCAGGCGGTATAGCCACCCTTAACTTCACAATTCTCGCGAATTAATGATTCATAAACCCAATTTAGAACTTGCGTCTGGTAATCCTCTTCCACTTCCACTTCCAAGAATGGTTCAGTATGTGTTGATGCATTGGAAATAAGTTTCACTAAACCCTTATCCCCCTAGCAAAAGGTCACCTTTAAATGAAGCAGATACAACTAGTGTCGATCCCACTCAAGTGTGACATGTTAATATGGATTTAGAGAATTGCAGATATCTTAACAAGATATAAAAATTGCCATGGCGTAACCCTTTCGAATCGTGTGGAAACGGTTTGGTTTGATTGTTAAAGTCAAACGAATTAAAGTTTGTAACCAATCGCAAGAAAGTGTCTTCAGTAAATCTGTAAATCAAATTTTTAAAAACAAATAGGAAATAGCTTCAAACGTTCAAGTGGACAATTTCGAATACTTCTTCCTCTGCATTTATCTCATAAGGCACAAGGACCGGAAAAAAGGTTTGTCATAATTTTGCAATTGAATTACTTTTCCTAACTAATGTGGATTCAAAAATACAAAATTCAACAATTCAAATAACTGAAGATTTTTGCATTTTCGTATACTTTTAAGCATAAGTTATATAAATACCCATCTTTTTTTATTGATCGAAAAGAAGGAGCAAATTAATTTCTGAACGGCCAAGTTACTGCATTTTTTCGATTCCTAATAAAATGGAGCCCAGTGAAAGAACTTTTACCTTTTCTTTTTTTTTTTTGCTTAAGAAAGTATTTTCATGAAAAAAAGTAAAATTCCTAAAACATTTTTAAAACTTTCTTGGCGACTTCAAAACATCAAATATTTGTTTTTTAGCATACATGAACCCAGTTCTTAAATTAACCTATCTGATGTAAATTCTATGTAATTTTCAAAATTTCGTATTAAACCCTTAAGCCTGCCCCCAGGTCATTGTTGAAGGTCAAAAGAGTTGGTCCCTCGAGAAACATTCCCCATTTGACTTTTGGAATCCTCTGAATGCTAAACGAAAAGTAGTTTGGTCAAAATGTCATTAACAACAGTTTAATTTTAGCATTTTGTTCTGAATTCATCACTGACCTCCAACAAGAATACAGGAAAGATCAGATTAATACAGGGTAGTACGTAAGATCACATCTGGAGGTCAAATGTGAATTGTTAAAACAAAATATCCAGCCTAATTATTGATGAACGTCCTTCACACGTATAGCCATTTGTGCTTCCTTTTTCTTTTCTTTTTTTTTAGTTTGGTGACTTCGGACGTGAAATTTTATTCTTATATGAGTTATATGAACATTAGTCGGAGTGATCTAGGCAACGATTTATGAACTTAAAACACTAATTTTTTTTTTTTTTTTGCGAGAGAATTTGTGAGGCTAAAGTTGCGTTCGTCATAAGTAACATTTTTGCCAATGTCCCTGAGATGGGAAAGACAAGACACTGCATCGCTTTATGTCGATCTACAAGAATTGTTTTGGATGAATACATGGAATATATTTTGTATTAAAAATATTCTCGATACTCTCCGATGCATTACTTTATTAGCATCGCATAATGAAATTATAATAAACTGTTGTAGAATGGGTCTACTATGTATAGTTCAACAGTATATCTGACGAGTCAAATAAGCTCATCACTAAATCAAGACGAAATTTTTTTCACAATTTGGCTTTTGACTTCATGGTAGAAGTCACCTTGCGGGGAAAAAATTTTACGATTCTCTCCCTTAACTCGCTTTGAATTGTACCTTAAAATTCTTTAGTAAAGGTCAAAATCTGATTTTGTTATAAAACCCTAACCCTAAGCCTGTGAGTTAACAATCGTCTTGGTTGCAAACATTGTTAATGCATCGATTACAATTCAATGAAATTGAATGAAATTCCCAAGGAATTCAATTTTGTCAAATAAAAATATGGTTTAGTGTCATAACCAAGATTCCATAGTTTCTTTCTACCGATGGTCAAAATTATTACCAAAAATTGTGGTTTTACATCAAAATGCTATAATATTTAAACCTATCTTAAACCTATTTAATAATCTAGCACGTATTGGTCCAATTTTGTTTTCTCAAAGTCTGCCTTTATCTTATTTTGGAATCGATGGAAGCACTCAAACAATTCGTTTCTAATAAATTTGCAAATTGTTTCAGGTTTGGAAGAATGGAGGAGGACGTGAGTTGTGATTCCGAATTCCGCCTTTGGCTCGCGAGGAATAACCTCGAACTGCAATATGGCGGAGGAAGCAATCTGGAATCTATGGCAATTATTCTGTTACGGAACTTCTCCCGAAACTTTTCGGTTCACCTGGAATTTGGAGAGAATTTTATGACTTACTTTCATGAGTACGCTCAACTATGGTGACATAAATAGGCCGTGATACATTTTACCAGATAAATGTGAAATATAAAGTTAAAAGCGATTTAATTCTAAAAGTAAAACCATTTTCAATTAAAAAACGATTTCGTTTTTAAATTCAAAAGCATATTCACTTTTAAAACAATAACTGAAATCACTTTTAATTTTAGTTTACAAGTGAAATGCCTTTGAATTTAAAAAGGGTCCCAATTAAAGGGTCCCACTTTTAATTGAAAAAATGACACTTTTTTCATTGAAACTGGGCCACTTGAAACTTGGCCACTTTTTACTGAATCCTATACCACTAACTAGAGCCCACTAATAATTGAAAAAAGGCCACTATTTTAGTTGAAACTTGGCCACTTGAAACTTGCCCACATTTTACTGACCAACATCCCACGAATTGAAGCCCACTGATAGAAAGTAAAAAAGTTTGAGAATAAAATTGATGCGTATGTTCACAGTAGAGGGCGTATCCTTAAAAAAAATTTTAACCAAAGATT
>JAQIWD010000857.1:0-16277 GCA_034694825.1 Anurida granaria
TGAAAGTGAAAAAATTGATTGGAAAGGAAATTCTCTGACGCAAGTTGGAAGAACAAAAGGCGTCAGCCAATGTCTTTTTACCACTTTAACAGTAAAAAAAATTACGGCCTAGAACACACTTATTTCACTTTCCAAAAATATTCCCAGTAGCAATTAGTCTTTCCTTTCGTAACAATCATTTCCTTGGGAAAAAAAGAACAGAGGCGTTTGCGTGCCATCTGAGAATAAAGGACCGGTTACACAGCCCAGAAAGAAAAGGAAGAACGGAGGAAAGATTTCCTAATTGATTGCTTACCTTCTTTGTTTCTCTTTTTCTTGGCTCCTTCTTTCTCCTGTAAAAACAAAGAGACAGGGGAAGAATTAGTTTCAGTGAACCTGTTGAAATGAAAAGGGATTTATCTAAACATGCTCTACTTTCATGGGGTGATGCTCCTTACACGTGCAGGGGTTCGTAAAGGAAACTGAACAAACAAACAATTAACGGGCATTAGGACTTGATTCCACGTGGGTGAACGGGGATTTTGTTATCTTCTCTAATGGAACTTCCAAGGAAGCTTTCTCCACTTTCTCCAAGGAGTTGAATAGACGTTACTTCCTAGGTAACGGAGGGCATTAGTCCTCTAGGTGCACTCTTGTGAAATTCAATCTTAATTATTCTTAAATGGAAATGAATTGATTAAGATGGAAATCCTTCACGCAACCTTCATTCTCCATTTAGGAATGAATCAGAAAGAAGTCAAGCAACAGATAAGAAAATAACAAAAGGAACAGTGAGATATAAAGATGCAGTAGTGGAAAGATGACAAGAAAAGAATGAAAACCTTTTGAGGTTTTGACGGCGGAAGACTAAGTGGTAATTCTGGAAATGAGGATTCAGCCGTAGGTGAGTTGAGGCTGAGATGCTTGGGAAGTTCCTGAGAGGAAGTATGTGGAATGACACGAGGAACAGCGGTGATGGCAGAAGAGGAATGATTGTTAGTAGACGAAGGCAGAGAGACTGGCACATGTGAAATTGGCTTCAGTAAAGAACTAGAAGCGGAAATTCCCTTAGACGAAGGAGGGACCGCGGCGGCGGCGGAAGCCGAAGATGCTAAAATCCCACGTAGCTTAGTTTTCTTCCAGTCCTATTCAGCAGGAAGAAAAATCAGAAAAAAGACACGACACTTAACATTCAACTCCTTTTGAAAACGTACCAGCGCATATAAAATTATATAAAATTTGTGACTCTCAAATTCCCATTGTCCTCGTCCGAGTTTCTTTTGTGGAAGGGAGGGATGACATGGGTCAGCAAGAGTAATGTTTCCCATTGCCCAAGGACGGACGCTGGAACATTACTAAAGTCCTTGAATGACAATTGGCTACGCTACATTGCCTGCGCTTTCACTTCCTGTTGATCAATTGGGACTTATTACAGTCATAACAAGAATATTGCCAACTTAAAGGCTTAACTTGGGTTAACTTTTGATGGGAGAGTGAAATGTGGTAAATTGGATAAGGAGGACTGGGTGAACCCATCATCGTAAACCCTATAAATGTTTTAGCAGGACGTCAACAGAAGAACGGCGGTTGTGCTAAAATAGTCCAGTCGTCATTAATTCCAATTTCATTTGGAAAGTAATTTGGTGGTGGTGGTCGACGGGCGGGGAAAGGTGGAAGAAAAAGGAGAAAGCTAATGAAATTCTACTAGAATTGTAAACGGCGTTTATCCCCAGGAGAACTGGATCGGATCGATGGAGGATGAGAAAGGAGACGCTGCTGCCGCTCCTTCCTCGCCGTAGTGCTGGTTGGTAAACTCCACACTTTGTATTGTGTGCATTTGCCTTGTGTGTGTGTAGAGGATTTGTACCACGAACTTCCAGTGGGGAAAGCATTTTTAGACAAGTCTTGGGAGTGAAACACATTATTAAAAGACAATGCCTAATTAAAACTCGCCGGGAAACTAATGAGCATTGATTTTTATTATGAAAGTGGGAAAACCCATTTTCATTAGACGCCTTGAGAGAGTTTCCATAAGCTCAGCCCAGAAATTAAGGGAAAAGGGGAATTCAAAGTACTCGGATTTTAGTACTTCACTCATTCAAACATTTGAACCACCACGACCAACCAAAGTGAAAGCTTGGGAGGAAATTAAAAGCAAAAGAAAATTAGAACGACGCTCTGGAGTGTGTGAGTCTTTTTTGACTCTCCATTATAAGCACCGCCACCACCACTTTCCCTAATTGCAGTTCATTAATTTAAAATGCTTAAGTAGCACATGGGCAGCATACGCTTATTGGTATGCGTCCACTTTACTTACATCACATCATCATTGAATTGCGATGAGTCCCGTGTCAAAATCACATTTACCCTCTCCGGATTCCCGAATTGTACTTCCTAATTTTCTATAAGTGTTTACCAGTCGTTGGAAATAAGTGGCAGTTTCCAACCATCATATCCCATGGTGGTTTCCTACTAAATTATTAACTAATACACAACAATATCTTTCTGTCATAAAATTAAATTAACTTGTGCTCAATGTTCAATGGACATGGGATGGAGATGGGCAAACTTTTACTTTTACCATAACTAGTACTTGGAGGATCCTTCCTAACATCCATTAGTGGTCCCGTATGAGATCCTTCTTAAGGAATTGAATGTGACCATTTGTGAATTCCTACACGACTCCTGAATGTAATTTCATTTTATTTTAGGCAAAGAATCTCTCTATCTGTTTCTCCGTAATATATCCTCCGACTCCAAAGTTCCAAGTACAGAGAAGACATTTTGGGGAAAATAATGCAAACGAATGGAATTACATGGATGATTTCCCTGCTGGACGAAGAAGGAAGGAAGGGAGCGAGAAGGAAAGGGATGAGTCTGCCCGGGACACAAAGACAAGAAGTGGATTGAGTCTTTCGAAAGACTTTCTCTCTCGTTTGTTTACTCGTCATGGGAATTATAGTTTACTTTCTAGCCCTCCATGATGTAGGACAAGAAAAGATTGCTTCTTCAACCTCCTCTGTTCTTCCACTTTCCTGCTGGTGGTGGTGGTAGTTGCCTTGTCTGCTTAATGTAGGCTGGAGGATAAAGGAATGATGGGAAGAGCGTGATGAAGGAAATGTTCTCTGGTACCCATTATGATGATGATAGGAATGGACTTTGGACAAAACCGTGATCACAAGAACAAACCTTGTTGTTTGTTGGAAAGTTTCATAATCATAATGGGAGCCCTTATTTTCACTTTCGCTTTCACAAACTTCCTCACTTTCCATGTATATGACTCACGACCTCACCAGGCTGGACTGCTGCAATGAGCTTTTATTCATATTTACATACTAGAGCCCCATGAATGCTCCAGCAGGAATAGGAGCGATAACATCTCGCCATTCGTATTCAGCCACCCTCCTTTCTCCAGCGGAAATTAAACACTCATTTTGGTAAAGGAAAACAATGTGAGTGATTACATTTGGCTACACCTGCTACACTACTTCCGCTCAAGGCCCAAGCCTATTCCTCCAATGTATTACAACACAAAAGGAACTTTCTCCATCTCCAGGAAATGTGAAAAGGAGGCACTCAAAATTCAGTAGAGATTGGCTGCTAGGAAGGAAAAAAGGAAAATCATAAAGGCAAAGAGCCAAGTGGTTCCATTCAAAATATATGGGAGGAAAAGAACATAAGAAGGGGCATAACCTGATTAGTGATTCAGGTTATGTCGCTCAGTTTGTATATTCATTTGATCAAAAACGGAACGCATTATGCATTTGAAATGAAGAGGAAGCCTCGAAGGGAGCCTCGAAGAGAAAGTTTAAACTAAATAAATGAGTTCAGAAATGCAGAGAGGGAGAACCGGAGCGTCGTGCTTTCCTTTTAGCTAAATGCAGAGTACACGCTGCTATTCATAAGCGCTCAAAAACATTGATGGCAGGGCGTTGTTACTTTAATTCTTTGGAACAACACATGTAAAGTCCTAATCCAGCCTCCACCAAAATACATATTAAAGGCAATCTCCAAATTGCTCCTAAGGTCCCATCCTGTTGTTCGTTATAACTGGCACAGGGAAAGGAGAAAAGAAAGGCGGCGCATTTTCATGTGGCACAGTTGAATAGATTCCCATGTTTGGGCCCATTACTCATTTACTCTAATGTTCCTCAAAATGTCGAGGTCTTTCTGCCTTTTGCTACGTTTAGGTAGAAAGGTAGAATTGTGGGAGGTGGGAGAATGGTGGTAGTAAAAACAGGGGAGCTTTATGAGGGAATACGAAGCCAGGCAGACACACTTACGGTAATGATTGCTTCAGAATTCCAGAGAATATAAATGACCCTGCGTTCTTAGCTTAGGGAGAAAGCTCCCTTTCTCCTTGTGTATAATACAGAATGCCATTTGATTAAAACAGCGCCCCAGACGGTCTCAATCTCAATGCTAATGACATTACGCTTTCCTTTCTGGAAAATATAAATATGGAAGAAAAGCTAGAAGAGGGGAATTCCTTTAATTTAATAACAGTAAACATCTTGTCTTGCCATCCTTTCCTTTAGAATAAACAACAAAAGAAGAAAAATATCCCAAAACACAAAAGAATTTCAGGAAAACCACGAGGCGCAACGGCGTAGTAGAAACTCTGACGTGTGCGTGCAACCGCTGACCTACACATCAATTTTAATAATCGATTAAGGGAGATGATCCCATTGTGGGTCTGCTAGATAACGAAACCATTCAATCCAGCATTGTTAACCTTTTGCCTTTCTTTATAGTGCTAAAAGAGGTCTATTTGAGCAGGCCCCCTTAAATGCAGGTTGGAATAACTCATCAATTATTTAAATGGGAACAGAGGACACCGCTGTGCTTTAGGTATTAAATACTCCTACCACCGCCATTTCCAACTTATAATCCCACCTTCCATAAAGTCCCACCTGAGCTTCTCAAATACTTCACCCGAACACACTTCCAGTTCATTTCCCTCCCTCATTAATTACACGAAGGAGAGGGGAGGAACATTGAATTTAAAATTAAAATGCGCCACCTCCAGATGCGAATCATGTAAAAGCGGAGGAGGAAAGTTTAAAAGTATTCAAGTACATGTAGTGCATTCCCCTCTACATCAAGATTCCCTTTCCCACTTCGGTTAATGAACGCTAGAACACTTTAATATAACGAAGAAACTGAACCGTCAGACTCCTTATTGCACCGTACGATGATTAATTTACCTTTTCATTGTAAAATCTGTAGTCATCTTCTGTGCGGTGTTGTCCCAGGAGACGATCCGTCTCTTGATCCGTGTCTGCATCTGTAATTAAAACATTTCTATCAAGTATCCTGTTGTACTTTTGTTTACTTTCTCCACCATAACCACAATGCCTTCATGTCCAATGATGAGGAGAAAAAGAAGTAAGAACTCTATCATTCCCACTGAACAAGTGATTGGGGTATCATGACTCTGCGTCATCGGTCAAGACAGGCATAAGGAAAGGTCGACTTCCATCCATCCGTCCGGAAAGGAAGTGGGGGAGACAAGTGACCGAATTGAGTCTAGTGCTGGGGAAAACGTTTCCGGTGGAGAAAGTCTTTTGCCATCCTCGTCACGACATCGACGTTGGCAACTTCCTTTCTTTTCAAATGGAGAAAGTCAGAGGGAGATATGAGTTTGACAAAAATTTCTATCGCACGATTCATAAAAAATGGAACCAGGCTCCTGCGTTGCCAATAATGGAATTGGGATCTGGTAAACCCATGACTGGGTGCTGGGGTGTGGGGGTGGAAGGAAACAAAAAGAATTCTATCTGTTGCATCCCATCAGTCAAGTTAAGAATGGAACTCAACCGAGGACCCACATACTGGGAAGGAAAGATAGAAAATGGAGTCCATGTTTGTGTGAAGATAGGCGCCTCCACCATCATTTCCTCTTCCCATCAGCTTCATTTTCATCACACCCTCCTCCAAATGCTGGAGGATATTGGGTGTTCCTGGAATGCTTCCGTAGGTTTCGACCAAGCGAGAGAGAAAGTAATGGTGAGTGTCAGCTCAACTTTCTTTTCCAATTTATAACTGGAGGCACATTCCATACCCATAGGAAGAGTAAAGTAGGAGTGGGGGTGAATGTGTGATGTGTAAGGAGGATCCTCATATTCACTTTCACTCACACCCCCAGAATATCTATTGAACAGCATTAAATTCAGTTTGGACTTCCCAAAGACATATTTTCACTCACTTTCTCCCTGGCTCCCTAAGCAGACTAACACTTTCATTGTAATGCCATTTGAGATCCCCTTACTACTGGATACATTCCATAGAATTCCAAGGAATAGAATAAATATCAACTGAAAGGAGACGCTACTTTACGGCAATTGTCCGCATGTATCTCCCCATCATCCTAACCTAATCCGTGTCTCTATGAAATCGGATCGGACTTGACGCTTTTCAAGGCGTCATTTTGGAAATAGAAATTGCCCAACCCCATCGGCACATGTCACATTTCATCATTACGAATTGGTGAAAGTTTTTACCATCATCTGGAATCTCTTCATAGCGTTTCCTCAGGAATGGTTCCCGCAATCCGCCAAAACCACCGTGATGATTTCGATCTCCGCGTAACAATGACCTCCTATGGAGAAAAAGAAAAATGGTTCAATTGGGCACACGCACGCACCACCGCCAGTCCCAATTTCCGCCAACACATGTGTCCGGAATTACCTGGGAACCCATACTGGTGACATGCTGTTCCCATGAGGTCCCAGGCGTTCCTCTTCCGAAGATTCATGAAGTTCGGACTGTGGACTGTCATCTGGTCGTTGGTTGGTACAAACTGGTCCTCCTCCGGTCGTCATGCTCAACGAACTTGGTTTCGTTGGGAGAAGGGATGTGAATGAGGAGGCATCAAACTTTGGTAGTTGATATTGTTTGGCCCTGTGGGAAAGTGGTTCCCTGGCAGAGTCAGGTGGAGTCATAATCGATGAGATGAGTTTTATGGGTTCGGCGGAAGATGTGTGGTATGTTGAGATTGATTCTTTACTTTCAGCCCCACAACCAGGAGTTGACAAATGGAGTCCATTAACCGTCGTCGTCCCATCCACTAGAGACAGACTAGCGGAGGAAACTTTTCCAGGACTAATTGCATGAGTTATTGAAGAAGTCGGTAGTGATCGGAGTGTGGCGGGGGTTGTTGAGGAAGACAAATTATGAGATTCGGGGTGGTGGGCAGGTGCGGGCGAGGGTGGGGGCGTTGGCCCTACGGAAAAAGTCAACAAGAAATTAGTTCCGAATTCCCATGATGACGGAGGAATCCCGTCGTTCCCGAGTTTATTGCACTCGAGGAGGTGACAAAAGATTAACAGGGAGCGAGAAAGCGGGGAATTTAAAAACTGAAGAACGATTCTAGGAGTCCCATAGTTATGATGACGCAAATTCTGAACTTTATAATTTACTTTCTCTGTCTGGCAAAAGGAGGACCGGGAAAGGAAGTTACAAAGAGAAATTAATTAGATCCTCCCGCGTTTCCAGAAATAGGAAAAGCTATTAAGCGGATTCTCCACGCCGAACAACGGTTCCCCGACTAGGAAGTTGATGAGGAGCGGAGAATGAAAAATTGGAGAAAGTGGCTCTTATCGGGGAAAAAGGAATGACAGATCGGTTATTTAAGCTCCGTCGACTACATTCTCTATTCATTATTTTCTCCAGGCAGGCCTGGAGCTTGGAGCCCTGGAGACCCTGCTCTGCGGCCTGGAAAATGAGGTAAAGAGGCTTACTCATGGGATCCAGGGCTTCCAGTTCAGGATCATTACAATCGAAGAGTGATGAAGAGTTGCTTCTTCTATCACAGAGTGGCACTTCATGAACCTTGATATTTGCATTAGCACTCGTAGTCGTCATCGTCGAGTCGATGGTAAGGGCGGTGGACTCTGCGACGAGCTGGCAAGGCGAGGCGGAAGGAAGTTCCTCCAAATCTCCCGGGAAGTACCCGCAACTACCGCCGCTCATCGGCATTCCCCCACCACCGCCGCCATTACTTCCCGCCTGCTGATTTGTCCCCGTCGTTGCTCGCATCTGAATTTCTTTTTCTATTTCCGTGATTTGCTTCTTCATTAGAAGGAGAGTTGGATTGACAGAGGAGGAAGACTCATGACCTCCACCACCAGCCTCTCCCGTTCCATGTTTAGAGTGGATGGGTGCTTCATCATTCTCCGAAGCATTGCCAGAAGAGAGACCATCTTCCAACACGGGCATCGTCGTCCCACCGGCTCGGCTCGACGAATGTACCGAGACTTCATAGTCCAGGGACATTTCACTCTCGAGCTCATTTGAGTCACAGTCTGTGGATTCTGGAGACAAGGCATAGTTCCGAGGATGTCGTACCTGGGAAACAGATTGGAAAGTTAAGGCCTTGTTGTAGACACGTTCGAGCGGTTAAGCGTAATTTAGTGTCCCCACCCCGGATGGTGGAAACCGGAATGAGTTGCGCTGCACAACCATGGTGAGAATCGCTGACTAATTAAGCGCATGCAAATGAGAGATAAAAGTAATTAACTCACTTGATGACCAATTTCCGTCTCTCCCAAATCCGTTTCAGTGTTTGTGGAAGTAGTCTCTACGTCGAGGTCATTATCATTCACGTCCCGGTTTCCTTCGTCCGCTGGAGAATTTTTGGAAGCTGGAGAAAGGGAGGAGGAACGCCTGCTGGAAACGTCATGCAAGGTAATAAGTCTTGGGGAAGTTCCAAACTCGGATCCTTCTCCCAGTTCCGACGGAATTCCTAAACTCATCACCACTTCCCGCCCGCCGCGGCGGTGGGGGATCTTTGGAGACTCTTCCACGTCGTCACCCCCTCCCCCTCCTCCTCCAAGGCAAAGTTCCCCTCCTGCTAATCTCTGACCCACATAAGAGTTTCCATTCTGTCTTCGCAGGGTATAATCAAGCTCATCAAAGTCAGACGGAGAAACGCCTCCTCGAGGGCAATTTGGATCCGCCGAAGAGTGGAAGAACTCTTCCAAAACTTTCCTCGTCTCAGAGAACTCGTATAAATAGTCGTATTGCTCACGAGACAGGGCTAAGGAACGTGGTTCAGTCCCACCACTTGCCCCGGGATTTCCACCATCACTAGTCCCACCGGACCATTGCCTGCAAGTGCCTGGAGTCCCTTCATGACTGGCAACAGAAACTGGAGCTGCCTCGCGAGACCCCAGCTCTGAGGATGGAGGCATCACTCTCTCCTGTGCTTCATTTCCAGACTCACTTCCTGGAAATTTCTCGAGAGTTTTTAGAATTTCATCCATTGTTGTCATGTCCGCCTCGATATTCCCTTGTGTTTGTGGCATTGGCATGGATTGTGGTTTGTTTCCAACTGCAGCGGTGCTAGTCCCCTGATGTGCCTGTAAAGAATTTGTGAGGATGCGCTGTGGAAATCCGGGCATGCGCTTGCCACTTCCATTTGGTGACTGTTGTGTGGGCATTGTCGAGTTGCTGCCATGGGTCGTGGACTTTGGTGATTCTTGGGTTTCTGGCGACCTGATACCGGTGGAATTAGCTGCTTCCAAACTGTGGGATGATGGGAAAGGGACTTGAATCCCGGAACACAGGTCTACTAAATCTAAATCATTTGGCATAGAAACAGCTCCTGGAGGTTGGCGGTAGAGACCGTAGCGGCGCGGCGATCCCTCATACTCCGCAATTGGAAGGTTCCCAATAAGTCGTTTGTTTTCATTACAGAAATTTGGATGAGGGGCTGCGGCGGAAACAGAACATTCGTCACTCTCGTATCCACTGGGGCTCGTATTTCCTTCCACTTGGATTGGCGGGCATTGGGAGCTAGAGTCCATGATTTGAGCGTACGTCAGCTTCCGTTTGTCATCATTATCCCTACCACTACCTCCCAATTTCCCCTCCCAGACAAGGTACTGTGGGGAGGGGGAGAGGTTGGAAGAAGTCTTTCCAGACTTTAATCCAAAACCACCTGACCCCTCACCCTCCGTCCCACCAACTTCCCTCCAGTCCTCAATGTCATCAAAGAGAATGTCGCCTGGATTCGGGGCATAGGCACCGTAGACCACGGATGCGTGATTCTTGGGTGGAGTGGGGTCAAGAGTTCGAAGTCGTTGGTCACAACTCACCACTCTCCCCATCTCATCATAAACGACGGACTTTTCAACAGAAGTGATTTCTGTTCCAAACATGGTTTCCTTGATGGTTCCATGGACTCTTGGCAGCGGATGATGGGTGGTGGGATCTCGAGGAAAGTTATGAAAAGACGAGGAGGCATGTGGAGGCAAGTAGTAGTCAGATGCTGCGGGGATACTATGCTGCCTAGCCCTCATCTGCCCGCCGTAACCATTTCCAGATTTATGTTTCTGCTTGTAGGAGCCATAATAATGCCTGACTGCGTTCCGAGTACGTGGCGGAGCTCCTGCTCCAAATTGCTTATTCGGAAACTCCACCGCCTTTCTTTCCAACTGAAGCTCCCATACGGTGGAAGTGGACGAGGTCCCTTGATGAGAATTTGGTAGAGCCGGAGCTGCTGATTTTTTAGTAGAGCCACCGGAATACCTTGGGCTGACGCTGGCAGCAGTCCCTGGAGGAATGACCTTCCGCCTCCCCTTGGTGGTCGCCAATGATGGGGAAGGAAGGAAATGGGGCTCATAGTCAAGGGTCGAGGGTCCTCTCCCTCGTCGTCCTGCTCGGGTTTTATTTTGTGAGAATATTTCACGACCACCCGCAATTTCAATGCGAGAGTCATGGAGGGGTCCTGGTCTTCCAGTCCCACCACCACCGCTGCCCGGAGTATTGCTTTCAGAAAATGTGCTCCCATTACTGCCACTTCCAGTCCCATTGTCAAAATGACCAGAGTCCTCGTCTACTCCCGCCGAGACGTCGAAATCCATTTTTCCTCCAGCAGGAGACGTAGTAGATGGGAATTGGAATTGGGGAGGTGGAGTCCTGGCTTTGTCCAACTTTTTTTCAACCGTGGCTCCGTCGGCGGTCTCCTGGTTATTAATACTTGAATTGACGTGAGTTTTGGTGAGCGTCTTCTGGAACTGACTCCGGTGGTGGACCAGAGGAGAACGCGGAGGATTTGACTTAAGTTCTTGACGGCGGAGATCAATTCCAGACGGACTCCTGCATGAGTTATGATTATGGTGGGCCCAGCGACGTTGATTGGAAATGTTATAATGATATCCGCCTTCTTTTCTCTTTGGAACTCCGCGCACGTTCTCCACGCGCTGCTGGCTTTTCCCTCTCCCGGGATTTTCAACTTCGCCTAAGAACTCCGCAACACTTCTTGGCTGCTGGGAAGCCGGAGCTGATTGGCTATTGTCAATGTACAACAACTCAAAACTTTGTCCACTTGGAATAATATTGGCTTGTCCAGTACTGCTGCTTCGATCACTTGTTCCTCCTGGAGAAAGTTTCTTCTCTCTATTTGCATTACTGTCACTAGTGCACTCTAGGAGAAGAGAATTGGAAAAGTTTGACGTGGGGCCTGCTGCTGCTGGACACTTACGTCGGCCTGACGCGGACTTGGGTTCAGTTTGACCAGGGGACTCCTGCTGAGGACGAACTTTACATTTTGGAAAGAGGATGTTGATACGAGTCTCTTCATCATCAGTAGTGGTGCTCGTGTTATTATTGGTCGAAGGGACAAGGAACCTACTCATGGCGACAGGCGGAAACAAAGCCAGTAGAAAGTTGGTCTTTAAGTCTTTGTCTCAACAGCAGCATAACGAAGGTAGGGAGAGAGAAGAATAAACTTTGGATGGAGCACACAATCCCACTTTCTCCTGACACTTTCCTTTCTTTCTTAGTTAGTCACTTCTCATGGCAGCTTTATTAACCAAAGAATTGGAGATGATGAATCTTCCTTTCTTCACTGATGCCCAATCCCCAGCCCTTTCGCTAGATCTGAAAGAAAGGAGAAACTAAATGAGAAAATTCAATTACCCATCGGCAAAACTTAAAACTTTGAAGGAGGGAGTGGGAATGGGAAGGGAAGCTAGTGAAAGTGGAGGAGAGGAAATTAAAATGGAAAATTATCGGTGTTTTGTAAAATTAGGAACCTATTGAATACGTCGCCCTATAACTAACTTTGCCCAACTATCAATATCTATTTGAAGAAAGGAAAGACAGGGAAAGCGAAAAACAGAAGGAGTAAGTACTTATTTATTCCGGGGTCTTATAGCCATGGCTTTGTCACTCCATCTCTGGATAAATTGCACATAGAGGGAAAGAGGGAGACAAGGATTCGAGGAAGTGAGTAGTGGCCAATGTCAAGTCCTCTCCCATTACTTCCGTAGGTATAGCTTCAGCTATTGCCAGAGTGAATCGCTGCCACCGGCTTCCACTTTCCCCACCATGTAACTACTAAAAACATTATTTCAAGAAAACGGAATTTCCGATCCCTCGGTCTCTGACGCACACCTTTGAGAGTCATTAAACAAGAGAAAAAAACCCTTGGAAAGAAAGCTTTACGAGCATCCGGAATATAACCTTCAACTTTCCCATTCACCTTACTTTCTCCTGCCTACTTGAAAGCCCTTCGGCCCTTCCCCTTGCAACAACGGTGGAGGGAAGAGACATTGGAATAGGAAGAAGAGGATTTCGGAAGCTCAATTTCATCGACATGAATAAGTAAGCTCAGCATCCATTAAATATCCCAGTCAGCAATAAATATGAATGGAAAAAGAACTGTCGTAAAAATGGGCCTGAAAACCAATGTGTACTTGGAGGAAAAGCTAGAAAGTCCACCAATAATCTTTTAATTATAGTCTCCCTGATTTACGCTGCATACGCTCCGGTGGTGACGGTGGATGGGGAGGCTTAGGAATCCTCCACGGTTCGTGTGCGTATAATAAATGGTCAGCTAAACCCTGACTCAGAGAGTTAGCAAATGGGCTTTTATGATTCCCGGGGAAAGTTACGTTAGACATCCATGGGAGAAAGAAAGTAGTAGGAATGGAATCAGTTTCTATTGATCGCTTTCCCGTCTTCAACCCCAACCCCTCCACATATAAAAACCAGACTAGAATTTGTTATACATATGAAAGAACCCGTCGTGTTCACTGCATGAAAATCTACTTATGGTCACTTAACGGAATCAAACTTGTGAACCACCCCGTCTCTCGACATTTTCCCCACTCTCCTACTCTGGAATTCTTTTCTGCACGATGATTGTATAAGGTAATCCTTCTTTTCCTGACGGAGATCAAAAGCACGCTCCTAAACTTCGAAATTGTTGGAATGTAGTTAAAAGTGAAAGTTTTTGATCCTTTGTCTCTTTCATGCAGGACCACTTCAATGCTTTCCCCGCTCGTATCGACGACGACGGTCACTGACATTTCTGTAATTTACACCTGCTGGAATTTAGCGCCTTCCAGTGCCCGTCAGACGTGGACTGAAAGTTCAAACAAGAAGCGGGATGTTAGAGGGTTTTAGAATTCCTGGCTTTACCCCCGGTTCCTTTGAAATAATGATTAGAATTACGGAAATGGGGGTTCCAATGGATTCTCCGCCGCCTATGAAACCCGATCCTTCCCTCCAAATGCGGGAGAAAGAGGCTGAATGAGTTATAATACTTAAAAGTAAGGCGTCAGGTGAAAGTAGTTATTGTGGAATATTAGGACTCTTTCGAGTCTAGTCACGTAATCAAAGCGACTGCTACGAAAGTAATCCAGTCTCCGTAGTAGCTTCCTTAAATTGCAAATATTTACTACTAGTACTGTTATAACATTAAGAGAGGGGACGGGGACGCTAAAAGCATGGCGGAACATTTTGAAAACACGTACAACTACCCTCCATTGAGACTTTACCTCCGCCTCATGCAATTCAAAATATCTATATCATTTCCCTCCTCAGCCTTTGACTACAACTACTCAAAATTTAACTCCGTCCTGGGGAAAAGTTTCCAAAGTTTACTCAATTCAAACCTAGTCTTCCTTGAAATCGGGGGAATTTTCTCAAAACCTCAAACTTTTTCCAAATCCATCCTGGAAAATCCGGAGTCTCCTTTTCAATTCAGGTAAGTACATTTCTGATCTGTATTCAGTATCAGTTAAAAGTATGGAAAAATTGAAAATAAAACTTCCCTTTCTCCTTTCACCGTGAAGCTCTTTTTCCCCAAATAGTTTTTATAACTTTCTATATCTACATTTAGACCAAAGCGCAAGGCCAAACGGAATGACAGAGACGTTGAGAAATTGAACAGGAAGGAGAAAAAACAGAAGGCTATCTGGTGATTTTCCTACGAAATTATTTGAACAATGTATTTCTGAGGTCTACTTTCCAAGAACTGGGTTCCTGTATGCGCGGGTATAAAATCCGTGCTGCTTGTACACCCGAATGAATCATACTTCGAGGCTTGGTGTATAGGAGCGGAATAATCAATTAACGACTAAAGATTCTACTTATTCAAGCATTCAACAGCAGCAGGAGCCAACGGTGCAGGTGGATCCCGCTTGTTCTTCCTAAATAACGAAAAGAAGTTAAAGCGCCCTCATCAACTTTCCCCAATGCCCTTGATGATATATTTCCTGAGTGACAATGATAATCTCATCATATAATCCTTGAGGAAAAGAAGTGAGTTCTGTGGAAATCCAAAGTGCGCAGTGTTCAAAAGGTCAAGTTTCCCATTATTATCCGACTACTACCATTTCCTAGACGTGCACTTATAACCCCTATCTTATTTGACAAAAGGAAGAATTTTTCCATCATTATTTTATCTAGAGTGTCTCCTCTTCTTCCGGAGCGTCTTCTTCACTCCTAATCAACACTTCCTCTCACAGCCGAGCTCCTTACCAGTTCAAGAACAATTGGACTCAGGATTTGAATGTCGAGTGGAGCTTTCAATTCAATCTGTGAATACTTAAAACGACGAAAAACTAAAGAAAGTTAAAAGAAATTGGTTTTCAGATCTGATAGAATTTTTTACAGAGACAAGCTGTTGCTTCTAGATATACTGGGGTGCTGATTGATTAAATTTAAACAAAACTGGGAAGCAATTTACGCGCAAGCGATAGTATAAGGTATAAATGAATAAAAGAATATCACTATATGTATCAGGATTGGATTAAAAATGTACAAGTGAATTACATCGCAGTAGACGCCCGGGGCCTATGTCATACTGATCGCTCAATCCCACTGATACAGAAAAGTGAAAAGTCTATTGAAGCCTAAAATTGGAAACAAGTTAAATTTGGTTTGAATTTAAATGTAAATGCCCGAAATATACTTTACCGTAGATCCTCTGTGAATGAACGTTGCCCCAAGGAAAAAAAATAAACTTAATTATTCCCGGCTAAATTGAAAGACATGGAAAAGGAAGATTCGGGCCAACTGCATAGGTATAGCCAAAGAGAGCAACATGCCAGCAGACGGGGTGACTAATTTCCAGTAGAGTTACTAAGCGGTCGTGTACAAAGGATCCACCGTGTAGGGAGGAATTTTTAATTGAATTTGTATTCCCTACACCAACCAAAACTCCTCATAGTCATCGTAAATTTCCCCAGGACACAAGACGAAAGTCTATTCATCCCCTCCAGAATTTCCCTCGGAGGTGAATTAATTAGATAGAATCCTGACCATGTTAATGCATTATTTCAAAATTCTCTTTTAATTAAATCCTCATAGTCAAAGAAACGTCCCTTAGTAGGGGTTGGGTGTAATAATATCTACATTTTTACAAACTCAACCGAGTCAAATGAGAAGGCAACAGGCACGTAAGAAGAAGACGCTGCTGGCTTCCACTTTCTCCTACAAGAATTAAATATGAATGAGGAGGAATGGCGTAATCCGAATTAATAAATTACTTAATGGTTAACTCAACCATAAAATCCCAAGGAGGAGAAATGATTCCCGGGAGAGAAACAATTTTATTCTCGCAGTTTTATTTCACTCTACTTCTTTATTATCCCCATACGTCAAGCTTTCCCCATTTTATAAACCCTGACGCAGAGCTAGCTGCCGCTGTACAGTCGAAAGCTCGCAAAGTACTACAACTCAAAGCCTTGTCAATTTCTATTTCATGTTTAGTTTGACAAACAGCGACTGGAATGTGGAGAAAGGCCAATGGACATGAACCCACCAGACCAAACTCAATTCCATAAGAAACAACAATGGGGAAAGTCCCGATTTTCACCACAGACACAAACAATGCTGGAAGGAGGTGTAGCGAGTGATGAAAGAAAAATAAAAGAAAGCCGTCTGGTCGAGTCTCTCCCAAAGTCCAAGCTTTATTCTCAGCCCCTTCCTTATATCTATGCCTGGGTTGTTACTTTCTTTCCAAGAATGCTTTCTCCCATTAAAATCTTTTTTCTATTCTG
>JAQIWD010000858.1:0-16273 GCA_034694825.1 Anurida granaria
ACGAAAGTCCTCCAAAACTTTTTCTTCTGGAGAAATCTCCATTGTTGTTGAAAAGAAATTATCAAGCTTTACTTCAGGAAATGTCAAATTGCACTTCGCCTTGGGTGAAAAGAGGATATGAAAGTCGTCCAAACGAATTTTTCGTCCAAGAGAAAGTTTTCTAGAGAAAGCGGGGATCGAATTTCGAAAGTTCATTTTGGTTTCAAAAGTAGTGCTCTCTGCCTTCATTTTGTTTTTTTTAGTGCCGGACGGAGATGCTTTCTCCACTTTCTCCTTTCCATTTTAATGATACTTGAGGAAAGTCCCTCTGGAGATTATTTCACATTCACCACATTCCGTCCGTTAGTTTTCTCTTTTCATTTCTTAATGTTTTGTTCTGTTCTGTTCTGTTTTGTACTTGTACCGTTCTGTTCTGTTGAGTTTTGGTCATAAGCCGGGGGCGGTGAGGCATTAAATGGGAACATGGCCACCATTTTTCTACATCGTTACACATTTTGGGAAAAGTTGACTTTTTTTTCGTGAGTGAAAGTTGACTTTCCCTCGTGATGAAGAGGGAACAATCTCATTAACTTTTCTTTTTATTTGAGGAAAGTTGGGTGTTTATAATAAACCCCTTTTTCTTTCTGAAGCGTTTCATTAAAAAGGCCCTTAGTCGAAAAAAAAAACAGAGAGAAGAGAGGCCATTAAGAACTTTTAAAAATCCCAAGGAACTTTTCAGTCGGAATGAAGAGAAAGCAAGAAAAACAAAAGAAAGCAGGGGAAACTATATTACGAAGATTTTAGCAGAAACAAAAGTTATTATTATCCTCCGTTTTTTTCTGTTTCACCGGATATCCACCTTAGTACATTTTTAGAATTCTGAGTAAACTTAACTGAATCACGACTTTCTTTCTTGGAATGCAGGATGGACTGGAAATAGGTCAGAAATTTGGAGTGCATGCATCAAAATTCCTTTCACCCCTCCATTAATCTGCTCTTCCGCTTCTTCTATTTACTCAAGTCGTTCTTATTAGTGCGCCCGTCACTTTCTCCAGTGAACTTAATACGGTGAAAGCAAATGAGGAAAGTAGGCTTTTACTTTGTGCAAATAACAAATCCGCCCATCCTGTCAGTAGCATCCCTTAAATAACTTTACTCATCCGCAGCAACTTTCACTGGGAAGAGGAAATTAAATTTTCAGATTTACTTAACCAAATCACAACATTTCAACTCCAGAGAGAAAGGGGCGGGGAAAATTAAATTTCAAAATATACATCTGGGATTTCTGCTTTCTGAGGCACGATTCTGGATTAGGAAGGTTCAACAGCCAGCGGCCCACTTGCCTGTTCCACTGAAAATCTGTGAAATTTATTTGGAAAAGGTCAGGCGACCATGCACCGCTGGACAAATCCAATCTTCCTTTCCATCCTTTTTAGTTTTTGAGCTGGAAACCCCTCGGGATTTAAGGAAGAACACAAAACAGGCAGACTCTCCAAATTAAGGAAATTGAATTTTTTTTTCGAAGAAAAACTCTTGCCTTTGCCTTCCTTGCTGTGGCCTGTTTTTATAAAATTACGGAATGAAAAGAATCCTTTCCGATGACGATGAGGTCATGACCTTTCCTTCCTTGCCCTTGGGATTGTTGGGGAAATAATTCATTTCCTATTGTGTATCTTCCGGTGCCATTTGCCCATGGGTTGCTTGTTTAAAAGTTCTTTTATCTTCTGATTTCCTATTGTTCCGTCCACTTTCTCTACTTTCTCCAGTAGACGACTTCTTCTTCCAGGGGAAGAATAAGGCGGGGGGATTTGAAATAATCGTAATTTGTAGCCACTTCCACCACCACTTGGTCTTTGTGACTTTGACTTTCCTTTCTGCTTTCTCCAGTGAAAACATGGAGAAAGCTGGAGAAAGGGAAGCTCATAAAACATTTCAAGTTTTCGAGAGAGACCTTTGCGTGAGGGTGGTGGTGGGTGAAAGGCGTCTTGTCCATCTTTTCTTTTCACTTCAACTAACACCGTCATCACGTTTCCTCCTTTCACTGGACTTTCTTTACTTTCACTGGACTTTCTCTTCACTTTCACTGGACTTTCTCCCATTTTCAAGTTGGTTTACTATCATTTCCACCTCCTGCTGTACTGGATTTCCAGTTGAGTTCACTGGTTTTCCATTATTTGTTCCATGAAATGAACAATTCAATCTCTACTTTCCCTTTGTGCAGGCCGATAAATAATTGTAGGGCACTTTTGATTTGATCGCTCGCGTGTGCTCAATTTATCAAAATAATCATCCAATGTCATCCGAAATTGAAATAATGTCAAGAGAGATTCAGGGAAGGACCTTTCTCTCACTTTCTCCAGGGACTTGAGAAAATTGTAAAATTCCTTGAAATCGAAACACCTTTTTATTGAGGACCACTGAAGTGTTAAATCAAAGTACCCACATGAAATCAGAATTCAATTTCCCTAACTTTGAAGGGGGGGGGGGGTTCTCTTCCTTTTTCTGGGGGCGAGAGTTTTCACTTTTGTTCTGACATTGATTCATGGTCTACATAATTTTACTTTCCCCAACTTTCCCTTTCTCATTTTTGCAAATTTCGTAATGAGGAGCATAAAGAATGAAGTCAAGTCTTTTCCTCCAGAATTTTGGAGTGGGAGATGAAATTTTTTCATTATAAAAAAAAACTGGATAGGCAAAAGTGTGAGTTTAAAGGGGAGCAAATTGAATTATTTGGCTCCAATAACTTTTTAATGCAACTAATTTGGAAAAAACTACTGGTGAGAGAAAGTCTTTTCTTTGGACTTTCTCCAACCGGAGATCCAAAGGAAATCCAAAAAAAAGATGCCAACAACAATAGGGGGATTTCAACAGAAGCTAGAAAGGGAAGGCACTACACTGAAGATGAGTTTTTCTTTTGTGGAATTACTGCATCAAGTCCAAAAAGAACCAAATTTGAATCCAATCCAATTTTTATGAGAAAAAAAAGGGAAAATCATGAGTATAACCACTGTAACCTTTGACCTAATTTTTCCTCTCAGATTTGTGTCTCCTCAGATCAGGAGTTTTCTAAAGGAATAAGTAATCATGATTCTCATTTATGTATGAATACCTTTTGATTTTCAAAGGATTTAATTCCAGAGGGTTTTCTCCAGAAGCCTTTTAATTTGTCCAGAATTTGTCCAGTGCCGCAGTGATGTGGTCAAAAAAGGAACAGATTCTGCCTGAAATAATTTTGAGCTCATTTTCCTTGAAGCCTTTAATTAAAATTTCCCAAATATTGGCCTTTCTTTTATATTATATAATATAATATATAATATTGCCAATTTTAATTATACTCACATATATCGAAACCGTGGGTAGGCTCACGGAAAAACCAGGAGTCAGTAAACATGTTTTGTGAGGTGACAACCTGTCGACCGGGCTTTTTGATGCGGAAATTTAATTAAAATCTGCGTGTGCGGCACTTTTGACCATGTTGGATAATTTCACCTGGAGAAAGGTGAAAGCTGGAATTAATTTGAGGAGTTTTGAATGCAAAATTGGAAACATTGCGCGGGAGCGTCTTGATTTAAATATCCAATCGAAGCATAATAATTTCCGTTACCTCATCTTCTGGTGAACTTTTCCATCGCTCGATGATCTTTTTCCTGTCAATAATTTTGACATTTTGAACTCAGTGTCATTTTTATTTAATTCCACCTCCCGTCTAAACCTTTCCGTTTGACAAACTTTCTGCATTTATTTGCATAAGCTCCAATTTGATGAACTTTTGGAGTGGTAGACGCTTCAACTTCAATTATTTTCAGCCCTGTTGGGGAGTGGCAAATGGTATTAAAAATGGGACGCCTCCCCCCTCATATTTCCCGTCGGAGGTCGTATTAGATGCTCATCCTTCCTTTAATCCAATCCCGCTTTCCATCGTTCTCTGCCTTATGTTCAGTGATTTTATGAGCAAATAAATCAGATGGATGATGAGAAACTGTTTTTCATTCAAGTAAAATTTTCTCAGAAGAATAACTTACACCCTGGAAAGGGGGGGGGGCACAATTCATTTCATTTTAATAAAAATTCAATGAAAAGGAAGCGCCGTCGAAGGTAGCATCAGGCGGTGGATGTTTTAGCGCCCTACCGTTCTTCACCCTCAAATCGTACCTCAAATGTGCCTCTCCCACTCACAACTTGTCAACTTGATATCATAAATTATGGAAAAACTTGAAAGAAAGTCATCACATCACAATTTCCCCCACCTTCATTCCTTCACTTTAGCGAATCTTGAGTCACTTTTCACTTTTAAGTGAAAATTATAAGGTGAAAGTGACGCTCCTCAACTTTCCCTCGCCATTTTCCACTCTGAAATGAAAGGTTCTTGATTGAAAGTGTTCTTTTAGGCGAGGGAATCAGAGTGAAAGGAACTTTCTCCCTTTTGTAAAAATTCAACCAATTTTCTTTCGATTTCATCCTCTGATTTTTGTTTTCCTTTGATGGTGAGACGCCATATTGCCAATTTTTTTAAGCATCAGTTGTGTGTCGCGTAATGGTTATGACACTTTTAAATTTATTTTATGACTTCCTGCCACGGGGACTCGGACTGACATAAATCCTCAACTAAAATAAAAAGTGGCAGAAAATATGAATTTGGAATTGTTGGGGGCTTGTCCACTTTCTCCATGCCTACTTTCTCCAGCCCCTGGATTTTCAAAAGGACAAGGCCTACCGCTGTGCTCCTGTCACTTTCCCTTTTCGTTCAAAAATGAATTCAGACCAACCGACGGACTGGAACAGATGGAAACAGGGAAAGCGGATTTGACAATTGGAATAAATAGAAACAAAATCCTCGTCTGACGTAAGAAAAGAAAAGCCGTTTTCTCGTCCTTCCCTGTTTTTACTCAAGACTAAGTGAATTATTTCCTTGAGTAAAATAAATATGGACGAGTTTAGAATTCCCGGGGATCTGTTTCAGGCATCATGCAAATTTTGTTTCATTTTGTAACTCCTGACCTTCTCCATTCATCTTCCGAGGCTTGGGGCGCAAGAGAACTTCCCACAAAAGTTTTGTTTTTCAAAGGGTTTAATTCCCTGGGCGCTTTCTCCTCCAGTGCCCTTAATTTGTAGCACTTTGTGCAGGATTACTGAAAAACAGTTCCAATTTTTGTGATGTGGTGACAAGGGAACTGGGATTTCATTTTCCAAGAAGGGGCTGGTGGCTTTTAGCTTTCAGGAGCCTCTCTCCCAGGCAGCAGCTTGGTTTTAGTTTCACCAAAATTTTATAACTTGGACCCCAAAATTATAAGTTTCAGCGTCACCAGTAACCGCATAAAAGCCTGTTATCACTGTTATCGGCCCATGAAATTTTGTGGGGTTCCGGGGAAAGTCAAATGAAAAAATGGTGAAAGTAAGAGAAAGTCGAGTGAAAGCGGGAGAAAGTTGGGGGAAACGGAAGAAAGGCGAAGTGAAAGTAAGGGAAAGTAAGGGTATCTTTCTGGACCTAAATTTGTCGTATTTGGCCTTTGTTTTTATTTCGATACTTTTATCTGATCTGGAGAAAGGGAGAAAGGAGGAGTGAAAGCACGGAATGTGTACAATTTCATTAGTTACAAAAAAGACGGGAATGATTAAGGCTAAAGGGTCATGACAAATGTGTTTCCTGTCGAACCCTATCACTATTTCGTTCCATGAGGCCTTAAATGCAACTGGACACGCCAGAATCCATTAGTGCCCTTTCCCTACTTAACTTTCTTCTTTCACCCTCAACATCAACTTTGGATTTTTAATTCACAAAATTGGCATTTTAGCAGAAATTTTCCTGCCGCCTTCACAATTTTTCAGCCGGAAAATTGACAAATATGTTTACAAAATATGAAATTTGATTTTTGGAAAATTAGCCTTGATTTGTTCCAAGAGTGCGGGAAACAAATTAAAGTAGCTCTCCATTTTCTACGAAATTCTATGTTTTGCATGTTTTCGATTTTCAAATTGTCCCAGGGATTTTTGGAATCTCCTTTGAACTTCCATACGCAATTGACTCAAAATTCTTCATCCATTGATCCAAATTTATCCCCAACAACAAAAAATCACCGCACCCGCCCACATTTCGACTCCAAATACTTTGAAACCGAGTTCTCCTCCGCCAAAAAAAAAAGGAAGAGAAAGTCCAGGCCAGAATTTTCTCCAGAGAAAAAGTCGCAATTTCATCCCCCTTTCCCCTACCGGAATGTGAAAATGCACAAAGTTCCTTAGAATCACATGCAGACAAACAGTGAAAAGAGGCAGAAAACTAATGATGACTGTTATTACTGTCCTACTGGAAAACTGGGCTGCTGCGGGCCCGGAGAAAGTTGGCCCAGGCTCATTTCCTATTATTATTTTGACTTGAATGTTCCTAACGACCCAAAATTATGGCCATTAATCCTCTCAAAATAAAAATTACGCGGGCACTTTTTGGAAATTTTTGCAAAAAACCTGGAGAAAGCTGGAGAAAGTTGAAGGGAAAATTGCCCCCTAGTTTTGAAAAATGTAAATTTTGGCAAACCTGATTTGAATGAAGGGAGAAAGGGGAAATGGTCGCCGGTGCGGTGGTGCGGTGGTGACAGTTAGGTCGTGAGTTTGTAATTTAATGACACTTGGAAGCGTCCTAGTCTGCTGTGTGATGTACGGTTACCTTTGAAATCGGTTGGTGGTTGAGTGGAAATGATGTTGGCAGGAGAACCCCGGAGTAGGGAATGAAGACCAGAAAATGGCCAAGGGAGAAAGTCCCTTCCCTCCCGGAGAAAGTTCGCCCTCTTCCAAAAATCACAAGTTTTACGCAATTTCCTCCATCCTCACACCCTTCTCCAGCAGACGGTTCACCACAAAATGTGGAGAGGAGGTTAAGAAAAAAGGCTCCGAGACTTTCTCCACTGGAAAATGGAAAAGTGAAGATAATGAGGACTTGGAATGAGGAGAGTTTGGCCATTGGCGGGAGGGTGCGGAGGCGTCCCTTCAGGACACTATCAGGATCCCACAATTTATACTCTACGAGCCTCAACTTTCACTTTGCCTTAAACAAAATTGGTGGAAAGTTTCACACGCAAAGTGAAGGAGAAAGAAGCATTTTTAAACTCAAATCTGGAATTTTCTCCAGTAAGAAAGAAAAGGAGGTGAAAGTTTGCGGAAGAGAAAGGCCGCGGGGCATTTTTCAAGTTAGTTTCGTAATTTAGATCAAATTTTATAGGAAATTTGTAAAGATTTGTTAAAAGATACGCAGATTACTTTCGTAATTTCCTGCTTTCAACCCTTACACTTAAAATAACCTTTCTCCTCGGGAAAATTTAGCCTCAGGCAGAGAAAGAAGAAGTCACAACTTTCTCCTTACAAATGTTCAAAAGTCTCAGAAATTAACAACAATTTATTCGATTTCTTTAGAAAATAGCAAAAGTTCCACAAAAAAAAACTGCTGAAATTGGCCAAATTAACAAAAAAAATGTTGAAATTCCCAAAAATTCCAAAATAAATTGTGGAAATCTGCAAAAATTGCCAAAAGAATATGTTGAAATTTAAAAAAATTCCAAGAAAATGGTTGAAAATCGTATAATTTAAAAAAAGGAAATTTACGGAATTTCGCGAAAATTTCCGCAAGTGTTGAAATTCCCAAAAATTCCAAAAGAAATTGTGGAAATCCGCAAAAAATACCAAAAGAATAATGTTGAATTTTGAGAAAATTCCAAGAAAATGGTTGGAAATGTTATAATTTTCAAAAAAAAAATTTACTGAATTTCGCCAAAATTTCAGCAAGTAGTGTTGAAACTCCCGAAATTTCCCCCAAAACTCTTGAAATTTGCGATTATTTTGAAAATTTTTGAAAAACCCGAATATCCAACAATATAATCTACTGAACCTTTTGATCCATTTTCTTGACTTCATTTTAAAATTTCCAAGTGGAGTTTAGCAGTTTTTAATAAATTAACAAAAATTTCCTACCAATCTTTGACAAAGAGGAGTCGCTTTTCTAGAAATGTTTCCATGCGAAGTAGTTCGAACCACCGGGCTCTCGGCGTTTCCTCTGGACTCAGGCTCACTTGAACTTTGGCCCCAGGCGGTCTTGTATAAGTAGCGTTGACCGCATTGGACATCAAAAAAACAGGATTGCTCGCCGGAAGCGTCAGGATGTAGCCGGCGGGCGGGAGTGGTCCAGCCCCGGTCTTCAAAAATGGTCCAATCACCGAGTTGTCCAAGAATATCCAGCTGGGATTCCCCCCGCTCAGCTTCTCCAGAACTTCTATCCAGTTGTTTTTCATTTTCACGGGACCCCTGACCCCTTCAACTTGCCAAGCTATGCGGTCCACCTGGAAGTGCCTGGAGAAATTGGCCAGGATCTCATCACTCATGACCTCAGAGTGGTAGACCGTCAAGTTGTCCAGGTGGAAGTTGGCCCTACTTCCAGGATTCAGCTGGAGCTGGACATGGGCAAGGGTCAAACTTTTTAGGGACGACGGCAAGTCGTCCAGGAGAATGGTCGTCGCATGCGGGGCGACCACTTGTCTCGGGTTGTCCAGGAATGGTCCAAATTTCAAACTCAGCTCTTCCAGGCTGGAGAAGCTGGACAGGACCTGGGATACGCTTTGACCCGCCTGGAGCCCCACGAGCTCAACATTGTCCAGCTGCAGCGACACCAAGGAGGACGACAATGCCGCCAGTGTAGTCACATTCAATTTTGTGTCCCTCAGTCGTAAATGTCGTAGCCCGGAGCTGAATTTTGATGAGTTCATGGTGGTATTCCGAACCAGTTCGTCACTATACGGCAACATCGATGTCACTTCTCCGGCGACATTGTCGACGGCGACAAGTCTCGAGCCCATGATGGACAGACTGTAGTTGTAGCCCATGTCGGCCAAGTTTCCTGACAATTCGTATCTGTCGGGTCGGTAGAGGAGGATGAGGAGGTCAATGCACTTTCGCTTCATGAGGGCTGAAATGTCGCCAGTGGTTGAGCGATTGGAGGAGTTGGTGGTGACACAATGGTCGCATCCATCCAGGCTAAAGTTGGCCTCTCTCCCGATTGGTTCGTTGTACTCGATGTGGAAGGATTCCAGGGATTTTTCCCAAAGGCGACTAAACTTCAGCTCACCGTGGAATCTCACGTTGCGCAAGGTCACGGTTTTCAAGTTCTCGGCTCCAAATTCAAAAGTTGCATCAAAGTCGCTGATGTCAATGTCGACGTATTCCATTTCCACAGAGTAAACGAGACGCTTATCGGCCCAAGGGATCTTTTCAAAGTTGACGTAGTCGGAAGGGCTCCCTCGGAGCGTAAATGTCACCAGCGTCACATTCTTATCAACTTCTATCGGATTTCCATACGCGTGGCGACGACCAAGGATCTCCGATCCACTTATCCCAAGGTCCAAAATCAAGACGAGGGCGGTGGTGACAAGGAAGGCGGCGAAGGTTGTGACGAGGGCGCAGCGTGTCGTGAAGCACCGGTGGTCGATGGTCGCCGTGCCCTCTGGCGACAGTTTCTCTCGGCTTCCTGGAAGAAGCAAAGTTTTCAAAAAGGATGAAAAGACAACTTTACAAAAATTCAGTTTTATAAAAAATCGCTTACCCCCAAGGGTGCCACGGTGGGGCTGTATGCTGGATTCCAGTTGCACGGTTTCTGGAAGGGCTGGAGAAGGGTTGTCAGACTGGAGGGCTCCATCTTCGGATTCGTAACTTTCTTGCCTGTAGCCAACTTTCTTTTTCTGGAACATTTTGCTGGACAAGTTACTTCATCTGGGTTAAAAATTCGTGTTGTGGTCCAGAGATTCTTGGAAGTTGTCTTCTTGTCATGAAATTTGTTCTCTGAATCTGTTCTTGGTAGAATGACGTCATTTGGGGTTACTGAGAATTGATAACAAGGTCACGACGAGTCCATCTCTACGCCTCCTAGCATCCGCATGCAGGCAACTACAGGGGATTCTGGTCAACATTTTTCGTAATCAAACACACTGGACCACTTTTACTCATCGCAGCGAAGAGATTCTGAGTCGTCGGAAAGGGAATGAGGATGGACTGGACAAAATTTCAAAGAATTCAAGAATGCAGAATTTTTTTTCTAAAATTTTAGCTTTAAAATTTTGTCTTGTAAAATGTCATCGCGACACGACGTCGCTCATCTGAAAATTTTTGATGACTTGAAAAGTTTCATAACTTTTGGCCTGAAGTTCAAAATCTTTGCTCATTCGAAATAATTCTTTGTGCATTTTTTGTCAGAATTTTCAAAAAATCAATTCACTTTCCCTGCGAATTTTGGAGAATGAATTCTGGAAACGCGAGCTGGAACTGGAACGGAGCTGGAAGCGAAGCGATCCCCCCTGCCCCTGACGCCCTCCAACAAAGGCCTGTCCAGGTGATTCAGATGGACTGGAAAGACATTCTGGGGTCACAAGGAGGAGCTCCAGTGACGTCCAGCACGTCGCCATTCGTCCTCCCTCGAAATGTCTCCCTGGGCCAAGGTCAGCAACCCCAAGGATTTTACAGTGGATATGGAATGCGACAGGGTAAGGAGAGGGCGCACATTCCGGATTCCAGGCGCACGCGCCATTAGCTCCTTTCCAGCTTCCTTTTCTGGCACCGTTTTTACTGCTTTTGTTTCCAGGAGTTGCGGAGGGTCAACCACCAGCGACGTTTCGAATTGCAGTTGGGAATCCTGGGGAAGGGTTCTGGAATCCAGGATCTGGTGGGGGTCAAAGCTCATCGGCTGCTGGAGGAGACTGGAATCGCGGTGCTGGAAAAAATTTCCAGGGGGGATCGATGGCGTTGGGAGCGTCTGTTGCGGTTGAGACCCCACGGTGCTACGAACCTTGTGGAAACTGTGAAGCCTGCAAATCCAAACAGACCCGGGGGTCATCGGGGTCATCCAAAGGAGGGAAGGCCAAGAACTTTCTATGTCGCCAGTCGCCTGCTCCCAAACCCACCAAATAATTTTACAATCCAAAATTAAAAATCAGCGTCCAAAATTAGCGTCCTCAGCGCACTCGTGACGCTGCGGAAGAAGCGCAATAAAGAAAAATGACACGGTACGGTCGCGTTTTTCGATCCTTTGCTCTGCACCCGGAATCCAGAAATCTCCACTCCCGCACTCCCGCACGCTTTCTCCGAAATCCGGGTTATGTCCACTAGTCCACTTACTTTCTCCACTCGGAAAATCAATACCCTCCTGGAATCCGAAACAAAGTAGGGGGCCTGGAAATTGCAAAACTGTAACATAGAAACAGGAAATTCCAAACGTCGCTGGAACGAGCAGGGATTTGGAAATTCACAATTTGATTCCAGCCATGAGGACCTACTGCTTTGCGTTACCCCCCAAACCTTCGGCCTACCTCATCGCCATCGTCGACATAGTAAGGACGGTCGCCGTAATTGAATGTCGCCTGGAATTAACCTGTTTGTATACACAAAGATTTTAGGTGCAGTGGCTCTCCTCCTCAGCATCGTCGCCCTCACAGATCTGGAAAACGTGTTTGGACCGCTGGAAACGGAGTTTGAGGATGAGATGACATTTGACCTCTCCAATCGACTTCGTCTCCAGACACAGCTGGACCGATTTGGACGTAAGTGCCCAATCGCTGAATAATTATCCAGAAGCATGAGTAAATTTCTGTCCAGAAACTTGAGTAAATTTATATCCAGAAACTTGAGTAACTTTGCAATTATCCAGGGCTCCACCGGGAAATGGCATTGGTCCTGATCATCAGCGCCATCTTCCTCCTATTGGCTCTTGGACTCTTGGTTGGGGTTCGCAAGGTAAGGAATTCCAGCTGGAAAACATAAGTTCAGCGATGAGGGTTAGGTTAACTGTGATTGGTTAATTTTTGACTAATCGCTTACGTTCAGGACTCCGTCTGGCCAATCAAGACGTGGCTCATGTATTCCTGCACGCTGACGCTCCTCGGTGTCATTTCAATCTCAGTGGTGACCATCATTTCGAATGACCTCACGTGGCTCCTCCTCTCTCTCGTCGCAGCGATCCGAGTGTATGAAATTTGGGTCGTTTTTGACTACTTGCGAACCTCGCGGTTCACCTTACTCCTCGTCACCAACTCCTCCAGAAGTTCCAGCTGCGAGCGACTCCACAATGTTTGAAGCCGTCGCCAGCGACATTCCCGGAATTCCAGCGCCAATACCCCGCCAACCAATTCCTAGCCCGAGTTCCAGAAATTAGTTACCTGAGCCTAAGTTTCTAATTAAATCTGCCTGATTTAAATTTGTAATATAACTTTTAATTTCCTCTGATTCATAATTAATTTCAGCCTAAAGGGGCGTGCCGCAACAACAATCGCTTGAGGGGAAAACAAAACCAATTAACATCAACACATTTTAGAACTCCATCGATCTCCCGATAAAATTAAATGTGAAGCTACTTGAAGGAGATAATCATTTCATACATTCAAAAATTACGTGAAGTCAATCAGATAAAACTGAGAGGAAGAGGGAGGGGGGGTCCATTTTACCAGGTATGATCCCATAAAACAAAACAAATAATTTCTCCCAAAAGTTTGGATTTTTGATAAGGAAAACAGTGAATTGGGGATTAAAATTGAAATTCGAGCGCTGGAGCTGTTTTAGAAGGATTGATGAAGCGCTTGCTGTAACTCTGGCGAGAGTTGTGTAAAGCAGTATTGAAAGATTTCAGCATTCCCACGGATCTTGTGAAGGAGTTGAATCATCCTGGGACGAAGAGGAGATTCATCCGGAAGTGCTTGGCGATGAAAGGTATCAGCGATTATTCGGACAATGAGGGGAAGGTTCGACCCTTGGGCCCCAATCGCTGCTGGTGAGTCTGATTCCAGGAGTTCACAGAAAAATCCAAAGACAGAGTCCATCTCATCCTTGTCTTCCCAGATCGGCAACCAGGAGAGCCTGGAAACAGAAATACACTCACATGACCTTTGCCCTTTTACCCTTCATCACGTTAGCGCCAGCGCAATTTCTTACCAAACGGGAATGACCTCGTTCAGGTTCATTGTGTTTGGAGAAAACTTGATGATTTTCCCCACCGCAGAAATGGCATTCTCAGTGGCGCAAATATTTTCTTCTTCTCGTGAGTCTGGGGCGTTGATAACTCTGACTAACAAGGACATGGCTTGGTTACATGCCTCTGAAAAAAAAAATCAAAATTCAAAGAGAAATTCATGAAAACAGCGCTAGGTTTCAAAGTCAAATGTGTACGGTTACGCTTGTGTTTTGCTAACCTGCAAATGGCGCTCCACCATACTGAGCCATGAGACCACACCCGTAGGCGACGGCCTGTCGCACTTCCGCCGTCGAATCCGTGACATATTCCAGCATTTGAGGGACAAAGAACTGGAAATGAAAATCAGCGATTATCAGTTCAAAATTGTTTCGCTTTTGCTCGGAAATATTGGAGAAAGGGACGCACTTGGTAATATTTCGCTGCAGCGGCTCCCGTAAACTCCACAATGTCATCCCAGACGCAAATCCCCCACTGTCGCTCTTGCCAATGTCGGTCGGCTGGAAGGAGTTTCGTGACCAATTCCAGTACTGATGGTTCCATGTAAGGGAGATAAGCGGCTCCATGAACTTTGAGAAAGGCGTGCGTAATGTCTGCAGCCTTCGTCAGTAGAAAATTATCCTCTTCCATTTCATCCCAAAGTTGTTGCTCCACGACTTCATCGAAATCTTCATCCTTCCGCGTCTCGGCCCGATCAGCTGATCGCTCGAAATGATCCCGAAAGACTTTCTCGACGATCCCCGTCATCTTCACAATAGTTTCAGGCTCAATCGCTTCCCTCGGTAGGATTTCCACTGCAGCCGCAATTGCGACGAGTTGCTCACTCTTCACCTCAGGCTCAATCTCACCCTCGGTAGCAGCAAAAAGTTCTTCCTTGATGTGGTTCCAGAGCATCACTTGAGCATTTGTATCTCCTTCCAGGCACCGCAACAAATGTGGGACCATCTCAGCAGCCGACGACCGAACCGAGTCGTGAAAGTAAAATTTGAAGAGTGGATGGATGATTTTCACGACCTGCACAAGAAAAGAGGCGTTAGGCTTTAAGTCACGAAGGTCATGCGTGCTCAGCTCACCTCGTCAACAAAGGGTCGAAAGTGCGTCTTCATCACGCGGGCGTAGCAGACGAGCATTTGGCACGCCATGGATTTATCCTCAAGTCGAGCCGTGTGGAGTCCAACACTTTGCGAATCTCCCAATTGAATCAATTCCCAATCCTCAGCACCTTTCAGGTCCTGGAAAGAAGCGATTTTGCCAATTTCAGCGCAACTTCAGCGATTTTGCAAAAAAAATGAGTTCATTCGTACCTCAGTCTCATCAGGGTCCAACATTGCCATTTCCGGTTTCACGGACGCTGTCCGGAGCACTGGAGCCATCACCATTGGCAAGTAAGGTGCAAAGCGATCACCTGAAACAAATTGGCACCATCAATGAGTTGGCTTTTAAGGTTTTCCGGCATCAATTTGTGGATTCCAGGAGGAAATCCTGGAAAACTTTGAAACTTACCCAAAATTTGACAAATTCGAGCCCAAGCGGTAATCATGTAGGAGAGTTGAGGGTCATCGTCAGCAATGTGAACTCCGCCTGGGGGTCAAAGGTCAATTAAAACGTGATGGTGAATTGGGAGCAATGAAATTAAGACATGTCAATTACCGTTGTCAATTTGAGTTCGGAGCAAAAGGTCCATGATGTCCGCAGCGTCTCCTGTAAACTGGTCAGCGCCTACAGCAAGCCCAATGAGGGAAGCACACTCGATGGTTTTCCCACGGAGGAGACGAAGTTCGGTAGCATTTGCATTCTGCATGATGAATTTCATACAAGGCATGAATCGCTGGTAGTAGGGACTGAAATCAGTTTCCAGCGTATTCGCGACAGAAGCGACAGTCGTCACCAGTTGTTCCAACACCAATTTCTTGCTACTTTCCTGCAATTCCTTCAACTTTTGCTGGAAACAAGATTCCAGTTTGGTCAGGAGGGCTTCCGAGTAATTCTTGAGGATGTCCTTTGGGCACTCTTCGCAAAAGTTGACCAAGGCGGCACCTGGAGACAAAACAGGATTTTAGTATTGCAAAATCTCCCATTTTCAGCGATAAAATATCCTTGACCTCACCTGCATGAGCTTGAACTCGTGGGCAAGTGTAATCGTCCAACAGAAAAGTCAACCCTGGCAGGATCTTGGCATGGAATTTCTTCTCGTAGTTTGGTGCAAAGTCAGTTGCCATTTGGCCCAAGGCGTTACAGGCAGCGTATCTCACGCGAGGATGCTGGAAGGTAATCAATCGTTGGAATTTTGATACAGAATAATAGAGGGAGGTCAACCTACGTTGTCTCTTAGAAATCCTAGAATTGGGTCCACGATTTGTTGGAGCATGGGTTCCATTTGTTTCAGGCACCCTTCCCCCACGGCAGAAACGGCCATGAGCCCTGCATATCGATGATGCCAGTTTGGATGTCCCAGCATGGTCTGGACTTGGCTCATCACGATTGGCAGAATTGTCTTCCCTCCGAGTCCACAAGCCAACCTGTCCAAACTTGATTCGGCGACGGCGGCATTGCTGTCGGAATCATCTTCACAGGGCTCATCGGATGTCGCCCAATCGTCTTCCTCGTCCAGATCAGTCATCATTTCCAGGAGCTGGAAAATTAATCAAAAGTTCACTAATTGGTTCAAAAGCGTTTTCCCAGCGATTAAAATGTATTCTCACCGTTTGGACAAGGAGTGGGATGAATTCCGGTGCCACTTTCTTGACCGCTCCAGGCAGCGTCTCTGAAGCCGTGACGCAGCACTCGATGGCCAAATGTCTCCAGTCCTCATCAATCTCGCCCGCTTTGGCAACCTGGAGACCAAGGTTGAGGAAATCTGCCAGGTGGGGTCGTACAAACTTGGGTGTGATGCTGATGAGCTCAATTGCCATTTTGAGGAGGTCGTCATCCTCTTGCAGCGTCACGGACTCTTGCATCACTTTCAAATAACCAGGTACAAGGTCCGAAAAATGTTTGATGACGGGCTCCTCCCTCTCATTGTCCACTATAAAGTTGGAAAGAGCTTTGGCCCCGTGGAACCGGACAGAGAATACTTCCGACTGAAGTGCTTGTCCCAACATTTGCTTGATGTAGTCCAAGTAGTTGACTTGTTGATTTCCAAAGATACCTGGGACTGAGGCAAAGATGAGGAGAGCATTCTCCTTGAGTGGAACTGCGCTGCTGTTTACAAGTTGGAAAAGGTACTGGAGAAACTCTGGCCAAGTGTTGTTCCCATTATCATCAATGAGGTTCCGAATAAGTTCGGCCACCATATCACACATCTTCTTC
>JAQIWD010000859.1:0-16271 GCA_034694825.1 Anurida granaria
AGGCCAAGCTACTTGCCAGGAACGGGCTAGAAAAGTCAGGCAGTGTGGGCGGGCTTACATCTCAGTAGGTTCCACCCTCTGGTTGGGTAAGCTAAGCGAACGGACTATAGTAGTTTCAATTTAAATAAATTTCAATGTATTTGATATGAATACCCTGACTTTTAGATACGGACATTAGTCTGACTTCCCTCCGTAATATTTTGACTAGGTTCATACAATTTTGGTATAGAAGCACATAGTTTGGTCACTTTGGAATAGGAATGTGTATTCTTTCCAAGGGCAGCCCAGGTATTGTTGTTGCCAATACTCGTGAATGAAGTCACTTCCAACCTCTCCTATCATAATCGTGGGAATATTCGTATTTGCATTCACAATGTGAGGCATCACAGAAGCATCAATTACTCTCAATCCTTTCGTTTTTAGTACCCTGCGAAAATTTGCACAAAAATTAGCATTATGTGAGCAATTATTAAAATTATTTACAGAGTTTTACCTCAACTTTGAATCTAGGGCTGCCCGTTTGTCTTGTACACCTTTACCCATTCGTACAGTTCCCACAGGATGGAATATCCTTAAAAGGAAGTAGCAAACAATCACTAAGTAAACCAACAATATTACCTTCTTTTGAAGTAACTCAATAACTTCTTACGTCGCCGTTATGGAGCGAATGTAGCACTCAAAGTAGGCACTACTTTTCGATTCATATCTTTCGCATCCCGGTAGTTTATGAGATATTAGGCGAGCGTTCATATCTTGGAAAGTTTGCGTACTTTCAAATAAATCTACAAGTGTTCTGGCACCTGAAAGAGACAATGAAGTAATTCGAACTTTGACCTCTGCAAGTTTTGAAATTGTGCCTGTACCTTCCACCATTGCTTTGGCATCATCAGGATGATTGTAATAGTTTGGTTGGATCAAAGGCTTCTCGAAGGGATCAGCACTAGCTAGTTTGATACTCCCTACACTTTTTGGACGTCCCAACATCATTAGCACGAAAGTGGCATCCCTAACCACATTTCCATAATTCTTCAAATAATTTCTAAAAATCTTTCCATCCAAATTGTAAACTGTTGAAAGGAATGTTGCCATTTGTGGAAAGAGTCCAAGTGGAGCTGGCATATACTGTATTTCTGGCCATTTCTTTTCATTGCGCACAGACGTCGTCACAAACCCTTGGCCTGATTGACCAGCTGACGCTAGAAAACCTTAGGAACATTTAATTTAAAAATGTAATTAAATTAAAAGAAAAATTTCATTGAGTCTTCTACCTTCTCTTGGATTTTTGGAATATTGAGACAGAAGTTGGTTTAAGAAGTCAGCGTCCCCAAATTTCGACAAAGTTAATGTTACTGGACTGTCTAATAGAAACGGGCCCATAATAGCTGTCACGTGATCCTGTAAATTTTGTCCAACTGGTAAATTCACTCTGCATCGAATCTATTAACAAGAAATAGCAGAATAATTTGTGTCGTAGCATTAAAAGTGTCTGATTTGTAAACAATTTCAGTACCCCGGTAGAATTTAAGTGCTTCTTTGGTCCAATTCCAGAAATCATCAATAGTTTTGGGCTATCAATTGCACCGGCACTTATGATGATTTCTTTGCTAGCTCGCACAAATCTGATTTGACCATGTCGAATGTAGGTTAGGCCATAAGCATGTTTCCTTTTATCTAAATGAACCTAAAATTGTACATGTATTAAGGTTAATACGTATTCAAACGTTGGCTGTTTTATTTCTCAGGAACAGTAAGGGCTCACTTTGATCACTCTTGAGTAACGATAAATTTTTAAATTTTTCCGTTTCAAAATCGGCTTGATGTACCCGTGGTATGTACTCCATCGTAATCCATTCCTCATTGTGAATTCCGTAGATGCAAATCCTATTGAAGCAACATGTTATTACTGCAATAATATTCGCCGAAGAATTGTCGCCGGAGTGCAAGCGCCTTACCTTCAACTTGCTCTGTATTTAAATCCTGGACGGGGTAACCTTTATCTCGAGCAGCTTTAAGCCAAAACGTTTCCAGGATTCGAGATTTATCTTTCTCAACCCTGATTGGTCCACCAGTTCCGTGGTATTTCTCTAATCAGATATAATTGTGCGTTAAATAACTAATCAGGAAGAAAGGGTCGAAACGGAAAACGAAACAAATCGTTATACCACTTGGATAATTTCCGTCGTAATCCTCCAATTTCTTAAAATATTTCAGTACATTTATATAAGCCCAATTTGAGTCTCCGGTAATATTTGCCCAGTTGTCGTAGTCATTCGGATTTCCACGATGATAAATCATGCCGTTGAGACTACTAGAACCACCAAGCCCCGTGCCGCGGGGCATTAAAATTTTCTAGAATTCATTTAATTTTGGATTCAAAGTGTATTAAGGAAGTTATTTTACAGCAAGTCAAGATTTCGCAGTTAATTTTTATTTTTCAAGCTCGTTTAAGCAATTTCCTTTTACCCTGCCAGTGATGGCACGTGCGGACTTCTTTTGCGGAAGAGTTTCGTACAAGAGAGCAGTGCCTTCAAATTTCTGGAGCAATGGCCATGTTAAAGGGTAATTTGACAAAGGATTTGGATCCCCACCCAATTCCAGGAGTAACACTTTGCTGTTCACTGAGAGGCGATTGGCCACGACGCATCCCGCAGAACCTCCTCCAACTGTCTCATCAAAACAATGAAAAACTGTATACGAATGAACTTAATTACTTTTGTATATAGCTCGAATCAGTTTGAATAAAACTGAACTGAACTGAACTGATTCCGCGGATCAGTTTCGAGTATAAGCTGAACTGATTAGAATGAGTTCAGTTCGAGTTATGCAATCGATAAACTGACTCCAATCAGTTCCAATCAGTTTTCTTCAAACGTCATCCAAACAGGCAATTTTACTGTTAAAAACGCCAGTAAACTGAAAAAACTGATGTAATTTCATCAGTTCAGTTTTGAATTTAAACTGAACTGACAGAATCAGTTCAGTTCGAGGTAGGCAACACAAAAACTGGTTCGAATCAGTTCAGTTCGAGTTGGCCGACCGATAAACTGATTCCAATCAGTTCAGTTCAATTTCAGTTTAGTTTTTGAAAAATCCGAACTGATTTTAGCTATACTTTTGTAAAATCTCTCACCAACAACAAAGTCATAAGCTTCGGGAACATCTCCACGAAACCTCCATTTGACGGAAGCCTCCAAATCTCGAGTTTGCAACACGTCTGTATAAAATGTTAACCAACTTTGGAATGCCAATAACGCAGAAGTTATAATTCGGACCAACATGCCTTCTTGCTTTTGATGGTGAAGGAAAATATGCCACGGCAAAGTGAGAGCAACTAAATGCCAATTTTGAAAATGAATTTAAATAGTTTCTGTAAACTGGATCTGGATCCAATGGTTCTCACAATGAAAAATAAATTAGCTGGGGAATTGAATTGAATTTATTTTTGTGAACTCGGCTGCTACAAGGTCATGCACATTGTTTTGGTTCCTAAAACTCGTTTTGCCCGAGGTAGGATTTTCCAGTTGTGAATATGTGGAGCTGATCATTAATTTTAATTAAAAATCAGTAAATCCCATCTTTAATTAGTTCCTCTTTAATTCCTTTTATCTAAATTGAACTCTGAAAATTTATGAAAATATTTTGGATTTATCCAATTTTCTGGAAGGGTTGACAACTTTTTAACAATTTGGCATAATGATGAAATTGGGGAAACAATGGTTTTTGTCAATATCGATGTGTTTCTACAAGCATGGGAAAGTTTTATGGGAAGTTTATGAGCATAATGGGTAACCATCATTAGAGAAAGACAAAAAAGACACCCACCAAGACCAAACAAACCCATCATTCTCTCCATATAACTTCTCATAATACATTCGTTACCTCTGAAACAGTCAATTTTACTCAGAAGTTGGAGCTGATGTTATATTTTCAAAAAATTAGGTCTAATTAAGCACAACTCCAAAGCAGTCATCAAAAGTTCATCTTTTATTTTCAAAAATGCTACTAGCAGGGAGCATATGAACAACTTAATTTCAATGCACGATTCAATGTGGAACACGCAAGAAACCATTTGAGTGATCTTGACATTGTTCTGCCTTAAACATTTGTATTAAGAAAACCTACTGGATCAGATTCTTTATTTACAAAGGGAGTATAAATCCTTATTGAGGTCAAACTTATTTGGGTCAGAAAAATCTTATTCGGATTTTCATGCTTGATCATACTCGTATCGGCTGAAAATAAGGGAGTGGGCCAGGGACAAGCTTAGGTTAAATTTTGTATATTTTACGAATACTTTAACTTCTATACCATCAATATATAGAAGTTGAGAGGTGTGTATTTAAATCCTAATGCATCAGGGTATCATGGAATGTTGTCTCCATCTTATACAATCAATAAATGGCACCAATGACTTAGGTTGTCGATACTAAACTGCAAGCGACATGAATTTATGGAGGACTCAGATTCAAAAGATATTATAGAAAAAAGTCTCCAAGTTTTTTATCGTGTGACAAAATTGATTTCTTCTGCCCCTATTCTAAAAGCTTTTCCCTTTTCAAAAGTCGGAGAAAGGGGAAGAGAAAGGTGAGTAAAAAGCGGGGAGGGAAAATTTCACTACTTTTATTCTCAGTCATTTTGCATTAGCAGTCAGTCAGTTCGGATTTGTCCAGCCAGCAGTAAGTTCGCGTCCCCCATAAACTAAACGTCCGTCCGTCCTTCAAAACGGTTGAACATGCAATTGGATCTGGTGCTCCGCCGGTTTAGCATAACATTGAGATTTAAATTTAGAGACTGAGGAATCCGCCATATTTTTTTGATACTCATGTACAAACTGCACAAGGATGGAGGAGGGGTACACAATGAGCGTCTTACGGTAAGAATCTAAACATTTTGAAACATCAGGCATTAGCGGTCAATGAATGTTTTCTAATGACCCCTTCAAGGTGGCTGTCCGCATTCGTCCCCCTACCGTGTCTATGGACTCTGGTGGAGATGGCCGCGTCCCTGGGAACGGACACCGTGCCGTGACCGTGCTGAATTTACAGGTGAGAAAATAAACACCATTAATAGGAATTGCCATTTTTTTTTTCAGCAACAATTTTTGTTTTCATCGTCCCAAGAATATAAAATCACGCGCCAAGGTCGGGATTATTAAGGAAAGGTGAAGGTTAAATGGTTCCCATATAAAATTAACGACCTTTGAAGATTAAGTTGGCTAGGGGTCGAGTCGTGTGCATCTCCATTTTCTTTTGATTAACATTGAACTCGCGTGTGCCTACTCCTTTCTCAGCAATAGGAACTTTCATGATCATTCCATTATCCTGCACAATCAATTTTATTTCTATAAAAAGAGAACCTTTCTCCACCAGTCACCGCAAGGGTGGTTCACACAAATTGTGTTATTAAAACAAGCAATTTTATTGGCATCTGCCTGTCACCCCTCCATGACAGGTGTGAACGCAAACCGTTTTGTCATGTTGTACATTCAAATTATTAAAACTCCCCAAAACGGTACCATTAGTGAATGTCTTCATATCAACTCCCGAAACCAAAAAAAAAGTGACAGGTAGGGAGACATTTTGTTTTATTTTGAATAATTGATCCTACAGACGCTGCTTCTAACAGAACCTCCACCGGCGGATCGAATTGTTGACCTTGAACATCATTTCCGAACAGGATCAATTTTCCAATCCCCGCCACGTCCTGGGATTGGCCGAGCTCCACTTAATAACAATTCAATTTTCAATCAACCCAAAAAACAACGCTATGAATTTGATCGGGTGTATGATGAGGGAGCGAGCCAGGAAGAAGTTTATAAAAACACGGCAGCCCCCCTCATTCGTTCCGTACTGGAAGGATACTATGCCACCATTTTTGCCTATGGAGCAACCAGTTCTGGAAAAACGTACACCATGGTGGGGACGCCATCAAATCCTGGAATCATGGCCCGCGCCGTGGATGACATTTTCCATCTCTGTTCGCATCAAAAGGCTGAAGTCCCCACAGAAGTTTTCCTTTCATATTTAGAAGTATACAATGAACAGATCCGTGACCTTCTCCGCCCTGTCCCTGGAATCTCACTCGAGTTGAGGGAGGACAAGGACTCGGTCCATGTGGCTGGACTATCAGAAATACGAACAACATCTACCCATGAAGTCCTTGATTTATTGCAAAAAGGAAATAGAGCAAGGACCATGGAAGCTACAGCGGCAAATGTCACGTCTTCCAGGAGTCATGCCGTACTACTTGTAACGGTGCGACAGAGGCCTGAAGGGTCCAACGAAACGGTTGAAGGGAAGTTGTACCTAATTGATTTAGCGGGGTCAGAACGAGCATCAAATACAAAGGTACATTATACTTGGGGAGCTCAAATGTATCATTGATGAATAATTCATGGTAAATGAAGTAAACCCGAGTGAAGTTATATTCATGTTGCATGTTTTTAGAATTCGGGCGTAAGACTACGAGAGGGTGGGCATATCAATCGATCACTTTTGGCTTTGGGGAACTGCATCACCGCCCTCTCCTCTGGAGACGACAAATACATCAACTATAGGGATTCAAAATTGACAAGACTACTCAAGGTGAATGGAAATATTTTTAAACGGAGAGATTGAATTTGGGCTTACTAATGCAAAAAGCAAAAAAATTATTGTAAATGTCTATAACAACACACGCACTCCGAATTATTTTGATTTTCCAACTTGGAAGTTTGTTCCAAAATCGATAGCAATCTATTCACCCTTTCCATTTTTCTTATTCAGTTTGGCCGGAAATGCTAAATAGAATGGCATCCTCATCTCAAAATTTAAGTTTTAAATAACATTTTTTTGGGTTTTGTGAGTAATTTTTGTATTCGCAAAAATCGGAACTTTGTTTCGTTTCTTTTTTTGCTGGAGAAATTATTTTTGTGTCAAAATTGGTGAAATTTTGCTTAAAAACTAGGACAGGCAGCATTTCCTTTATCTGTTATTTTGGAAGAATGTCGATGAAATTGTGTCGGATAAAAATTGGTTGAAACCACTTTCTCCTCCGGTGAAAGTGGTGAGTGGCCCGCTGATGCTAAATATGCGAGTGCTATTGTTAGCCCAATTGTGCCTCCCTTCCATATAATGTTAGAAATGGGAACAGAGACAAAAGGAATAAAAGACGAGAATTCAAATTAGTTCCTTCCGTGACTGGTTCTCATTCCAGGCCTACAAAATTGGATTAATATCAAGAACCCCTGGAGACCCATAAGTTTGGGATGTAATTAAATTCCGCTCGATTTTTACGTATCCGGGTCTCAATAAATTCCTGCTAGTAAAGGTTCCATATTGGCAAAAATGGAAGAGGAATGACGTTGACGTGCGGTACTTATTGATCTCCATTTCCCGTATTTAACCCCACTCCATCGACCTCCATCATCCACAACTCCTTACATCTCGTTAACTAACCCACCTGACGGACATGAAAAGCTTTTAATATTGACATTCTCCTTTCGGAACCTTTATTTTCTTCAACCGTCCGCTCACTTCACTTTCCCCTTCCCTTTTGTTCGATTCCAGTAATTGATTTTCCTGTTTTTCCAGGCTGCATTAGGAGGGGCTTCCAAAACTGCCATGATTGCTCACATAAGTTCGGGGCCTCGAATGTACGAAGAGACACGGAATACACTCCTCTATGCCCAACGAGCTCGTGCTATTTCAAACCGGGTTAAAAAGTTTATACAAATGCCTCCAGATCCCCTGGATAGCGGGAGCTTCAATGTAATTCAAGAACTGAGAAATGAAGTACAGAGATTGCAAATGAAATTAAATGTGAAAGAAAATGGAGGGGATTCGGAATCGCCGGTCACATCCCCACCACCACCGAAATTACCGGCATTGGCTCCACATTTTACCAAACATGGAAACCAAAATGTTCACTTCACACATCCCCCACCTGAAACTCCGAAAACGCACGAAAACTACCGAACTGAGCATGAGCGCCCGGAACTGGAACCAATTAAGGCTGACATTATGAGTTTATTCGATGAGGAATTTAAACTGAGGAATGATTTACTGAAATTGGATGGTGCCATGCTCCAGTCTGCTCTTGATTGTGAGATCCTACGACTCATGGTCCTGGATTGGGAAAATTTACAAGTTGGCCGAGACCCTGAACTTGGAGGTACGCCGGGTGCGTCTACTTTTTCAATTCGAAAAGTTGGATGTAATAAAACTATTTCTGTTTATTTCTAAGCCATCTCTGAGGATTCTGATCCAGGGAAAGCGGAAATCAATTCGGTAATGGTGGAACTAAAGCAAGTACGTCAGGAACAAGACAAACTCCTCCATCTCAGGAATGACGTTGAAAATGAGCTGAAACGAATTCGGAGTCGCATTGTGGCCGTAGAAGAAGGAGCCAACCAATATTTACCTGAAGTCCAACGACTTATTCTGAGCCTCCTCTGTAGGTTACAACAGGAGCAAGTTAGCAAAATGTCAATCGAGATTGAAGGAGAACTGAAACGACGCGGTGCTCTCCTCCTGAGGTGCCTCAGGCAAAAAGCTCTCGGAGAAGCTATCATTCATCGCCAGCGTCACTTCCTCAATGGTAAATTTGAAGCTAAACAATATTTCTAATTCTGTCTAAACCCAGTTTCATTTATCATCCAGCGGCAATCTCTGGTGGCTACCAGGAACGGGAGACCCTGAGTAGTCGCAGCGGTGGCGGGATATCTCCATTCTTCCCCTCATTGGCCAAACCCTCTCAACCAATCACACAAGAGAGATTATTCCAAACTCCGCCGGAAGCTCACCATCACCGGGCAGCACCGCAACGCCTGCCACCTATCATAAGCAATAACGTAGATTCCGCAGTACCTCAAACCACAAAGTACACCGAATACAGGCAAGCTCGTAAACAGAAACAGAAAAAGAGCCAGGAGGTGAGGAGACACAGATGGAGTAGTGATGAAGAAATAGGAGGGAAAGCGGCAGAAATGAATTCAGTGAAGCAGATGGAGCGACAACTGCCGCCAAGGAGGCGAAGGAATAATCGGTCAAGTTCAGAAGATCGATTCATAATGTCCTACTAAATTATTCCAATTTCAATTTATGAAATAAAAATAATAACTCAGGTATTAATCAAATTCGAAACGAAAGAGAAGCAATTAATGACCAGTAATTTCCGGGGTTTGTTGGCATAAAATAAAGCATGAGATTTATTTAAAAAATCCTTAAGTTCATTCTGGAGATGTCACCGGGAAATGTCGCTAATAGGAAAAGAAAGGAATTCGATGCTTCATGACAAAAGTTTAGACGTAAAACTTTGCGTTTGGGCGCACTTTGTCTCCACTCCCATTGCTGCCTTGTGATTGGAGCGAACTCTGCGGGAAATGACTCGACTTTCTCAGTTTCCCTACTTCAATCAACATTGCATCCGAATCGGATTTGGTTAGACTAGAATTCTTCCGATTCTTCCGTAATCGAGGAAGCGTTGAAGTGGATGGGAAAAGTAGAGCAGAGCTGCTGCACTGTCCTGACTGGGACTCTGTCAACATCACTTTGAGGGCAGTAAGTTTAGCCATTTCACTCATTTTAGTATCAACCGGAAATGAATTTTGACTCTTTTCAAAAGCATCCATCCATTTCTGTTTCTCATTTGGACTAGGAGCTGTGAGTAGAGTCCATTTTGTTTCATTTGGGTTAAATACACGCCAGGAATTTTGTACAGCTCCAAAATACTCGTCTAAAAAAGTATACAAAAATTCAAAATAAAAATTTGTCATTGCTCTGTTGACAACGAGACTTCCAAACTTTTTAACTTGCGCTTACCATCTCCGTTAACATCGACCCAACCCCATGAACTGACTGGGATGCGACTATTGAAGGAGAGCGTCCCTTTCTTATAATAATCCTAAAGTTATCAATGATTCGGTTACTCAATGGGGGCAGCAATGCCACAACAATTATATAAGCAAAGTGTCAATTACCTTTCTACAAATCAAGAGCTCATTGTTGAGTAAAATAAGATGCGCCTCTTTTGGTTTATGGCCGTGTGTCGTCCTTATCAAATCCCCTTTTAGTAAAACCGCAGAACTCCCTGGGACTAGATCCGAACCCTGGAAAATTGTCAAAGATCAGCAATAATTAAATACTTGTCCAGTTAAATATAGAAGCAAAATTCAACAGCTTATATTTTAAAATTTGGAAAAAAGAAATGAAGAAATACGACGCATACCTCCCAGTCAAGAACCGATGCCTGAATCCGCACAATTTCTTGGAGTGAGTCAAACTTTCTCTGGGTGTCATTCACTTTCATCGCCACACCTTTCATGGTCCTCAAGGCCGTAGTCACCTCCTCGTAATCTTCATGGGTAACCTAAAATAGAGACGTGACAGAGCATGAAACTTGGTTTAAAAAAGTACAAAGTTCCTATCGATTCGTGAAATTACCAATTTACCGGTGTGTATTTGAGGAGTTCGTTCAATTGCAAATGGTATTGACAAATGCGTTGGATTGGCCTTAACAAGAATCCATGTAGTGGTAACTTATCCATCAACTGGAGTCGTCGACATGCCTCAAAGAATTCTGCATATTCTCGATTGAGCGACAACTGCCTCACGGTGGCCATGGACATTGGATTCTGGTAGCAATACTCCGAGTAGAGGTCAAAGTCTTCCGCCCAGCCTAGAAAAATGTGCCCAATCCTAGCACCGCTCAAGTCCTCACCAATAGCAGCCGACTGAAGGCTCTCGAGTATCCTCGCATGGAGTCTCAGGAGGTCTTCCACATTGCAGAAAATGTTACTGACCGTCCTTTCATTAAAAAGATCCGAACGGGCCCTGCAGGGAACTACAAATCCCTGGACAATGTCGTTCAGGCTCTTAACATAGTTCGCTTCTGTCGTTAGGAGTTCCTTGACCACATTTCCACGGACACTGGCCTTCTTTTCTTGTGCAAGTTCCGCCTTGCGTTCGCGTGAGTACTTAAGGGGCAGGGAATGAAAGTAGGCACTTGGAAGGGAGGAACCATTTTTAATTACTCGGGCATCCCCTTCCTCCTCATTTGCCGAAACAAATCCGGCATCTTCATCCCTCTCTTCTCTGTCCGAATCCGAGTCACCCGGGATTTCTACTAGGGACAACTTTTGCATGGAGGTCGATGAGGTTGGTGAGGAGCCGAGATGTCGGGGGTTTAGAAAATCAGGGGAACTTTGTCTGCTACTTCGTAGGACGGGATTGCCTGACCTGGGTTCTTCCTCCCCTAACTGAATTCCGGAGTCCCCTGATTGACATTTATCACCGCGGTGGTTGGAGCTGGTGGGACGCTTTATTCGGATTTTTCCGGTTGAAGGATCCACGCTCTTCTTCATCTTCCGCGGAGATTCGAACTGAGGTAGTGAAATTTCAGGGGAACTCTCTGTAGGAGGCCGAGTGCTCTTAGGTGGTTTTCCGTAGTCACGCGGACTTGAATTTCCGAATCGGAGTGAAAATGTTTTGGAAAAACGTTGAAAGAGGGATGGAGTTGATGATTTGGAACTTCCGACACTTGAGGTCTCTGGACTTCCTTCCCTGACCTCTGCCTCTTCTGACTCATCCGTGAAATGTAGGTGAGTGATGCTAATGGGTCGCTTTGACTTGGGCTTGGATGAACTCTTTACCGGGGAAGTATGAGGGGGCAGAGAATCACTTGGTCCAGCCACGTCCATGTCCCCGATGGCTCTTAGCCAAGCTCTAGAAATAGATAAAGTGAAAACGTTACAGCGTATGACAAGAAAAGCAAGTCCCAATTTCTAGTCTTACAAAAAGTTACAAAGAAGCTCAGTGTCACTCAACCAAACCACCACAACAAAAAGTGTCGCCTTTTAATTACATAAGAGCACGGTGGTTAGGTTTGGTTGCCTTGGGCACGTGGCCTAATAAAAGCACCATTTTCACGCACCAAATTGTGGCGGTGTCGGATCTGCTCATTCGCGGTGGTCTCAGCCAGTGCATGAAGTTTTCCCTTGTCTATTTGTCTATCAGTGACTTCGAGCTTAATTGAAGGTTTTACCCAAAAATGTAAAAAAAAAAAAAATGGACTCACTTTCTCTGTCCGCAGTCAAGTGACATGGGGCGTCCTTCTCGCTTATTCTCCAATCGCATCTAAAATACACAAAAGTAATCATGAGATTTCGTGGAACCAAAACAAGCAAACTCAAATTATTCCTCATTTTCCTTTGTTCTTCCAAATGCACCACCCACACAAATCATTCCCATTGTTGTCTCATTATTCCCAACACAATCCACCACAGTAAGCCAACAATGGTTTAGGATTCATAAATGGAAAATGGGTATCAGCATCAGCCTAACGGCACTTTTAATCAAAACTAAATTTCACATTTCACACAATCAAAAGTCGGATGGGTAATATTCCCATTACACCTGCCTACATTTTCCTATTTGCCAAATATGGAAACTTCCTTCCTAAAACAAGGTGAAATGCAGACACACTAATTTTATGGTCTTTAAAATGTAGCTTTATCCTCACCAAATTTCAAATTCCCATTTTCTCAATGATTTAGTGATGAGTAATGATGAGGTTTGAGGAATTTTGGAAGTTTAGTTGAATTCTGAAAACTGGCCACCGAATGGAGGTAACTGGAGGTTGTGTGAAGTACCCTAAACTTGTAGTGTCCGCATTTCTGTCCAATGTATCACGTTGACTGTGCTGGTTGTACCACAGACCAGTGTGATACACAAAGGACCTGCAAAGTGCCATCACTGTCGGTAACACCCTGATAACGGCCTACCAGCCATTTACTAGCGGTTGATAAAAGGGATTTTTATCAATTTAGTCTAAATATCTACAGGGTTCCCACAGTGATGACGTCAATAGTCCGTATTTCATATTGGACCACACAAACTGAAAACGTTGAACATTGGAAATGGCCAACTATGTTAAATTTATGACCTCTCATCGCATCTTAATGGAATTAATAAGCATGAAAACTTAGACGGCAAATATATTATGATGCGAGCGCAGCCAGAATTCTATTGAAAGGTGTGCAAATTTTGAGGAGTTATTCATCAATGTTTATGAGTATCCCTCCTGAGATTCCAATATTCCAGGAAACGGGATCGGGTGTCAGAGAAATCAAGCCAAGGTGAGTCGAATGCCGACAATTGGCAATTAACTAGGACGCTGCGCATGGAACACAACATTTTTGAAGTGCTCTTATTAGTCGTGAAATAGCAATAACAATTTGGAGATGAAAATATTTAGAGCCTGCGTGTTAACAAAGCTTCTTTGCCAATAAACAACCATGTAAACTGCTACTTTTATGTGCTCTAAATTATATAGTAGCATGATACCATGATCTCTGATCTGTTTTCTGCAAAAGCGGCAATGACACTCTCAACTTGAGACGCCTTGCCCTTGTCGGGCCAAAATGTTGCAAATTACAAGGAAATGGGATAATTACAATAATTTTAGCAGTGATCCCTTAATGGGATTAGTTGGATTTACGTATGACGATGATTACTATCGCCACACTCATTTATCTGACGAAGGATTAATTCAAAATAACCAGATAAGGTCAAGTGTCATTTCTATTGAAAGTATAAGGTAGGCAGCTAGGAGTCATACGTGGAACTATAAATTTGACCTCAAATTCATAGAGGTCACTCACTCATGATGAGTAAGTGACCTTTTGGAATTTTTTGAAATTTGGTGGTATATATGTTAGGATCAGAGCCCGAAATCGCTCATTGAGCCAAATAAACGACCACAGCCCGAAATATTGAATTTTAGATATTTTAAAATAACTCAATAGGGATTTGACATCTGACCTCACCTGACATAACTTAACCTAACCTAACCTTGATAAATATGTGTAATTAGTTTTAATTTAGGTTAGGTTAGGTTTAAAAGTTTTTTCGGGCTATGGTCGGTTTAATACAAAACGACCATAGCGCGCAGTGGTTATTTCGGGCCCTGATCCTAACATATATATAATATTTAAAAAAAAAAAAAAAAAAAAAATTACACTCACCTTGGCAAGGGAAGAAGTTGAGGGTGTAGAAATGGAGGCAGGTACTAATGGAGGGACGGCGCAGGCGGCGTGGCTCATCCGCCTCTCGTCGATTCCCTTCAACTTTTCAGAACCGACATCATTCCAAAAACTGAAAAAATAAAATATAAAATAAATTAGACACTGAAAATTAAAAATACAAATGTGTTAATTGGAAAATTTGCTAGATTTTGCTAGATTTCAGCTGTCGAGTCTCACTTTCGAATGGTTCTTAAGCTGCTTGACAAAGAATTTCGCTTGAGCGTCGCTCCTGTATCTTGCCCAGCAAAAATTTGACGCTTGCGCCTAAGACTAAAATATTTGAAACTATTTGAACTGCTTGAACTATCCCTTGAATTGCTGGTGCTGGGTTTGCCAAGTTCTTTCGTATAATCCCAATTGAATACAAAATTGGGATCTCCCATCCCTCCACTTCCAGGTGAGTAGAAATTAAGTTTTCGGGATAAACTCATGGCGTCTTTACGTCCAAAATGTTTCCATAAGGATCTTTACATCACTAAGCAACTAGATGATATTATGAGATAAAATGCCTCGTCGCCCGTGGAGTCCCACTTGGAGTGGAGGGAGGTATCAAAATGAGTCGATGTTCACAAGTGCCACGGTTAGAAATGCTCATCATTTTTAGTTAGAAATCCGGTTAAAATCCTTTTATCTTCTCCAAGATAAATCCAGGAGAGGATCACTTTTCATAATAATAAAAAGAGGTATGTGATACTGTCCCTCTGCCTGATATAGCATTCGTACCCAAAATATTGTCGCAGATGGGATGTGTAAAAGTAAAAAGAGAGATGAGAATGAATGAAAGTAGGGCAAAGTTGATAAAAAAAAATTGACAATTGTTGGTTCGTATCTACCGGAAGGGTTTACAAATACCAAAAATAAATACATAGACGCAACGCAACCTTACCGATACTGGAAGGAATTAGTTTAACCGTAACTTCCTAAAACCGCCCCAGCTTCCTTCTTCCTGATTTGTTTTTCAGGTTGATTGCCAGAGCCAAATGGCAATCAATACAATCACGCCCAATTTTGCGGCAAAATGGTTTGAACAATGTGGCTAGTTTTAAGTGCCACACTTTAGTAAAGAGTAAGGTTTTTACAGAATAAAAGGAAGGATTGCTCCCCAGATTTTTTGGAGGAATAGCATGGATCAACTTATTCACTTTTGCTAAGGCCAAGAATGTAACTTCCCACAAAACTTTGGGCGAAAAAAAGACGCGTTGCAGATGTCGGTATCATTCCTCGGAAAGGTTATCATTCATCGAGTGCCATAAAATGGTGAATGGCATTGAAAGATGAGGAATTGAAAGAAAAAGGAGAGATGACCCAAGACCCAATTTCATCGGTCATGGCTAAAACCAGAGACACTTTCATCCTTACGAAGTTCGAGGACAAGCTAAGAATCGACCGAGTCTTTTAATCTCGAACAGAGAGTGCCCTATTCCAATCAAGGTGTGGCAGATTGATAATGGTATGTTCGGTATGTAATGTAAAAGATGGTTAATTGTCTTGTCCTTTTTGGAATGCAATTCACTCAAATCCTGTTGCAAAAAAACCCGTTGTAAAACGGGGGTAACACAAACACTAAGGTTTAGATCCTAAACTTCTACGAATTATTTAAAGATGTCACCTTCGGCGTTAGAAGCCCAACTTGACCAATCACCTTGGTAGTGGTCATAGGTCAATCGTCATTACTAAACATTGTTTTCCTAAGCGAGATAGCCAACTTTTATCAATTTCCAAATTTATAGGAGAGTATATATTTTTGTTGACCTTTGACCCGGGCGGAGTGCAAACCATGTCAAATTGAGACGTCGTGATATAAAGAACAAATGTCTGAAAACAAGTTTAGGATCGGAGTAGAGTGGTTGTTGACATCATCGTGGTCATCAGACGACATACAGACCGACTCAGAGTCCCCATTAAAACTCATTGGTGGTTCCTATAGTCCGGATTCCCGTTATAATACGTAGGCGCCTCAACAATATGTTAAGCCACAAATGATCACTTGTTCTTATGTCTACGCAAATTCCAAAGTAACCCAAAACTGAAACCGTAATAAATTCAAACCTAATTGGGTTGACACATATTCTGAAGGGGTGGGCCATGGTGCAAGTGTAATGAGTCAAAATAGAAATTTTATTCCACTTGTTGACAGGGACGCACCGTGAAATTTCCGGACCTGAGATTCAGACCTCAACGGGCCCTTAGATAAATATCATTCCAAATT
>JAQIWD010000860.1:0-16265 GCA_034694825.1 Anurida granaria
GTCAAACCGTGGGACGACAAACACATCATGGTCCACGTACATGAACTTGTCCACTAATTAATTCCATTAATTAATTCTATTAATTAATTCCATTAATTAATTCCATTAATTAATTAATTGAATACATCATTCCGTCCCACTCAGTTCCTTACAATGAATGTCTCTGAAGAGATACGTCCCTACAAAGGTGAGGACGATGACAGCCACTGGGAGAGCATAGTCAGAGAGCGCCTCTCGCTTACTCGCCTGCAAGTACGGCCTACGAAGGGTCACACCACCAATTAATTTCATTAACTTTGTAAAATCAATTAACTAAATTAACTAATTGAATTAATTAATTCAATTAACTCACGTCTTGTTGAAATTGTAAAGGAAGTTCCCGAGCCAGAGCGTGCCGAGCATGAGGAAGAGGAAGAGTACACTCTGGTCACGGTGACATCCGTTCGCCAACACCATCGTCACCACATCTCCCCCTTGAACTGTCCCATTCAACTGGTCCACCACCCATGAACCTTCGTTAGGTAATTAAATTAATCAGTGTTAATTAATAACATGGTTAATTAATAAAGGTCAACTGACTGTTAAAAGGAGAGGAAGATGTCTCCCCTGTATGGTCCCTCAGACTTGTCACATTCTTCTCAGGTCCACAGTAGTAATGTTCTTGAAAATCTGGAATTGCCATTTCCCATTTGTGATTTGTAGTCTCTTTGTATTAGTTGGTTTGTAATGGGTGGCTTACTTTTGAGTGTGTCCCTGAATGCGTCAACGCAGAATGCGATGGAGATGAATAGTGCGAATATTTCTTCAGTTGAGCGGGTTGACCACTTCATGAGCCTTGATACGTCAAAGAGAGCGTAGATGGCAGTGAAGAAGGAACTCCAGAGACCCACGCAACAATACAGGGCAGGGAAATCCTCAACAATCCCAAAGTCATCAGCCAGTCCATAGATTACTAACAAAGAAGAAACGAAGAGTAGGAGGTTCTGCGCAGTGGCAGAGAAAAAGTGGGAATCACGTGACTCACCTTTGACAAAGAGGCATAGGGGAGCTGTTGTGAGGAGAATGTTCAATGGCTGACCAGAGAGGATGGCATAAGTCAGCTCACCCAAGGTTTGACCCACGATGACCTTCTTCACATCTACACAGGTACACACACATGATATTATACAAATAACTACATATTTATAATATAATATTTTGTAGTTTACTGATGATTCCTCCAGTGATTTGTTGATTGAGTACCCCAAATGCAATGGATGGAAGGATACAAGCAAAGTAGAGGAAGAAAGTGGTAGAAATCGTTTTCTGAATGGTCTTGTAACCCACAATCCCATCTCTGTAGTCTGCCAGGTAGTGTGGGAGACGCCGTCTCAGGTCATCTCGAATCCCATTACCAAAACTTATCCATTTCTTTTCCACCTGGTTCAACAAAACCATTTTGTTTAGAAACAGTGTAAATTAGTAAAATTTAATAATTAGGTTTTGTACATATTCATAGCCAGGATCTGGACTTGTATCACGTGCACGATTTTCGAGATTACTTTGTTGTTCTGATAAATCTTGAGCTAAATTTATCATCAAAATAACTCAATAAAATTTGGGATATTAAGTTGAGTGAATGGATGGAATTGACCTCTGACCTTGTTTCAGAATAAGTCTTTTGAATTCATCTTCCGTGTGGGCTTCTAGGAGACTCTGTCTAAATTCCATGTCTGAAAATATCGTAGAGAACGTCCTCCCTGTCTCCAGTGCATTCTTTGTCCCTTTCTAATCTCAGACATTAATTACAGTCACAATTTATCCAATTTATCCAATTTATCCAATTTATCCAATTTATCCAATTTATCTGATTTACCTCTTTGCTTGGGCAGAGGATCATTATAAACAGGCGCACGTCGTGACTCGTTCGACCAAAATTTGAAGGTTGCTTCAGTCTCGCTATCGCCACATGGCGGCGTTGGAGCGTCGGCAAATTACATCTAGAACAATAAACACTTGAAAATATTCACACTCGTACTCATGTACTCGTACTCGTACTCATGTACTCGTACTTGTACTCATGTACTCGTACTCGTACTCATGTACTCATACTCGTACTCAAAATAGACTCAAGTATCAAAAGTGGGGAAATATGGCTTTATATCAGTGAGTGCAAAGAGTCTCATCTGAAACTCAAGTACTCAAGTATTAATCTTGTGGAATTTATTTGTACTCAAGGAGTAGTAATACATTCTTAATTCTGTGAGTACTTTATTCTGGAGTACTCATGAGTACTGATAAAAATGTTTAAAAAATATCGAAACAGGACCAACTCAAAACTTTTGGGGGAGTTTTCATCCAGATTACTATTGAGTATGTCAGTATGTGTATGTTATATTTCTGTGTTTTGTAAGTGTGTTTGTGTTATTGTTAATTTCTGATTGACGTGTGACACAACAGGTGCGGGGGATGGACTGAATTTTCGTAACGATAATTTCCCAGACTCCCACTAAGTTGTGTTGAATTTCTACAAGTGTTTGTCAAGGGAGTGTTGAGTAGGAATTGTGGTAAGAAGAAAGACCCAAGGGTAGGGAACTCCCTTTGTGCTCCTTTCTCCCCTTAAAGGGACACTTTACCTAAAACACAACTTTCCCTTTCCCTGTTCTTTCTCCAGAATATTTTGGAATAAATTCCATCCAACACCTCTTCACATCATCCACTTTTACTCACTTCACACCTTCCCTACTCTTTTTTTTTGAATTTGTGAATTTCATTATGCAAATCCATACCACTTCATTTTAATTCCGTGCATTAATGAGGGAGAATTTGAAAATAAAAATAAGTGAAAGAGGACTCACGTGCAGCAGAGCCAAGACTCGTCGTATTCCTCACTCGAATTCACACCCTGAATTGTCCGCGTTAGCAAGTTTACTACAAATCACCCACAAAAGGAGGTCAGAGGTCCCAGTGAAACTCCACAAATCCTTAACCCACTCACCTGAATCATTTGCAAAGAGGGCAGATTTAATTTCATCATTGCTGACCTCTGACAGCTCCGCCACGCGGAACAACTTTGCAATCATCACATCCAACAAACTCTCCAGCGAGTTTTCACAAACGTCCAGCAGGAGAACCGCCTGGTTCAGGAAATGAGCAACGTCCAGCGCTGCCCTCACCTCTGACCCAAAATCCTTCATTGGGATTTTCTGCAAATAACAAGAAATCAAGTAGCCTTCGTCTGGTGGTGGTGGTGGGGCAGGGGGCCAAGGGCCCTCATGGGGTACAAGTGGTTCCTGCGTCTCATTCTCATCTCCCTCTGGGGAAATTGTAAGGACGGTCGGAGTCGAACCCACGACACACGTCGTCCCACCACGTCCCCCACGACGAAAGTCAAGAATGAAAGGACGGGCGACGGAGGACGAGTGCATCCGACTCATGTCGAATTGAGCGAGGGAGCGACGCTTGAGGAGGGGCGGTGGGGGGCGTGGGGCAGCCCCACCAGGTGACAACTCGTGGCTCCCACTCTTGGCGGCGGGGATGGAGGCTGCAGCTGCTTGCCAGGAACCATAAAGATTTGGATAAGGAAGCGTAAGAGAACAGCGACGTTTCTGAACGACAATTGGTTGTGGGATTGGCTCGAGGGGTTTGGGGAGTACGTTCATGTGGGGGTGGGAACAGGCCGTGTCGTCGAGGAACGAGGATCTCCGGCTCTGTTTCTTCCCATGGCCATAATGGAGGGAAGATCGTTTGAACTTTGGGAATCCCCCGCCAATGTTCCCTGAAGAACCACTCCGAGCGGTGGTCAAATTCGTCAGGGAACGATTCGTCAAGTTCTCATCACTTCCGACGTCTTCCTCAATCAGCGTCTCTTCAGCCCCACCAAAGCGTCCCCCACGATTCGGTGATTGGTTCCGGACGGTGAGTGTGAGGGTTGGTGGGCCACCAGCCCTTTGGAAGCTCATTGTGGTCTCTTCCCTCTCGCCCTGGGGCGAATTGAGACCGGACGGAGATGGTGACAGGTTGTAGAGTGGGATCCTCCTTTCTTCGTCATGCCTTGGTGGGACAGGATGGTGGGGGTCGGTGGGGCCTTGCATTTTGTCTTGATTAGACGAGTGAAGAACTGGAGAATGAGATGAGGGGACAAGAGTGGAGGAAAGTCATGTTGGCTGGACAAGTGGCTGGACAAGTGACTGGACAAGTGGCTGGACAAGTGACTGGACAAGTGACTGGAGGTAGATGAGTGAAAGATGCACGTGGGCAGGAGAAGGAAGTGGATGGACTGGAGATAGGAAGTCTCCTCTTGGGTCTGAGGATGGTTTGGTACTGGAAGGATTCTGAATGGGGAGAGGAAGGAGATGCTGGAGAAAGTGTGACAGTGGGGTAGTAGGATCCAGATCTTCCTTTCTCTCTTCCATCCAGCATCCTTCCAGTTCCAGGTCTTCCCTGGAAGGATGCTGGAGAAAGTAGAGACGGAGGGGCTGGAGTTTGTCTTCCCTATCGATCACCCACTACCCTCCTTTCCTTTTCCTTACAAATCTTGTCCTTCATCACCAGATACCAGGAGACCCAACCACCATGGACCACTTTCTCCTTTCCCACTGGACTCTCTCCAGGGAGGTCCAAGGAAAGGACAAGGTAAACATCCTGGACGCCACGGCTCCACAACTCAGCCAAAGGAAGGGGAAAAGTTAGGGAATGAATTAGTTTTCATTTGAGAGAGTTTAGGAAGAGAAAGGAGAGGGTGATTGATGCGTATGTTTTCCTTTTTCTTTTCTCTCCTTTCCCCCCAGAGACACGAGGGAGAATGGAAGGAATTTCCTGATTTAAGTTCAATTATTCCATTCTGGAATGCTGGAAGTTAGATGTATAGAATCAAAGGAAAGGTAACCGGAATTCCGTCTTTCTTTCTTCTCCTGGAGAAAGTGGGCTGATGGTGGCTAAATCCCAGTTGGGTTCACTTCACTCATCACTTTCTCTTTAGTAAGAATTCAGAGCCCTATGATTTCTCCCTTCAGCAGGTGAATCCCTCCGATCAATACAAACTCAGAAATAGGAAACGAAATTAACCCCACCCCCCCCTTATGTCATCCCCCCATATTGTGGGAAGGGGGGATGACATTCTTAATTAATTTCCTCCATTCATACTTACTCGTTTTGAGGATGAAATGGACTTACCTCCATCTTGGTATATGAGAGTGTGACTTCTTCCCCATCATCTAAAGAAAGAAAGAAAGTGTAGAAGTAGACGTTAGTTGGTGAGATGGGATGATGGGTGGGTGGGTGGGTGGAGGTGGATCGTTCCTCTCCGGTGGGACATGTGGCCTCTGTTTCTTTCTTAATTAAGTCAGTACAACTAAAAGATTAAACTAAAGGGATTTGAGTTGGAAAGGGGGAAGGAAGTGAGCATGGATTGACAGGTTCCCTAATGAGATTCCCACGGTGCGAGGGAGGGGGGTCTCACTTTCTCCAACTGATTTCAACCAAAAAGAAAAAAAAAGGAAAGTTCCCATTCTGTTCCTCCCTTAAGAAAGAATGGAGGAAGGGGAGCTTAGACCCTTCACTCCAATAGGAGCCAAAGGGATTAACATGTCAGGAATTAAAATCCAAACCATTTATTAATAGGAGAAACTTTTAATTAAAATGAACGCGTATGGATGGAAGGAAGAATCAAAAGTGGATTCCTGTCTCCCTCCCTTAATCCCCAACTTAAATCCAAGGATTCTTTCACTTCTTCTGAATTCCCTTCCGAGGTCAAAGGGGGAATGAGGAAGATCCATCTCCAGGATTCCGGAGGAAGAAAAAACAACTTGGAATCCCCACGCCAGGCGTCTCTCACTCCCCATTCCCACATTCCAAGAAAGATTACTTTCACCATCAGAAACTTTCACCTCCATTCTCTCTTCTTAGAAATACTACCAGCCTCTCCGGCATTCCATCTCGATTCTTTCAAAATCCCAATCCCCCCCCCCCCTCCCCCCACTCTTTACATACGGTTGACCTCTGAGGATGACCTCTCAAGAGGAACAAAAGGGGGTCACTTCAGAGGTCAAAATAAAAATTACGGACATTCAGAAATGTTTTTGGGAAAGAGTGTGGATATCCTTTGCGTTTTAGTTGGAAATAGAAAATGGGAATGGGTACCTTCCTCTCCAATTTCGAGTTTAAAAAATGTTAAGATGAACACATCAACTAAAGTTCTAAAGTTGTTGTCTTGTATCCGGAACGGGAGATGATTGACGGGAATACCGACCATCACTCCCCTCCGGGTGGGTTCGTTTCCCCACCTTAGTTCTGTTCATCTATGAATTTCGTGTTTGGATAGGGACACGTCCAAAATCAACACTGGAGTGGTTCATGGGCACTTTCACCCTTGACTCCCCACCATCCATCCACTAAAACTATTTCCACACATTTCATAAACCTTTTTAGCAGAAAGGGAAGATGGTGAGGAAGTGCGGGTGCGGATGGACCAAATGGAAACCCATCACCGCTACGCTAAAAGAATTTCACCAACGCATGCAATCTTTCAACCCACACAAAACATCACACAAATTAAACATTCCTACAAATATATCCACAAAAACATTCATTCATTTTTTGAAAAAAAAAAAAAGAAGCAGAAGGTTTTGGCGTTGATGTTTGAATAAGTTTACTGTTTCCTGTTTTTGAGAGATTCAGGGGAACGTGACTCTCTTCTGGATTTCCACTTTTCTCTTTTCATTTGATTCTTTGGAAAGAGGGAAAAGTTTTGGGAAAAACGACATAAGTTGGTTCTTTCCCTTTTGGAAGTTGGAGCTCTACTGTGGTTGGGCTCCAAAATTGTGATGGTTAAATGAAGCGTAGCTCTCCACTATATTTTCTTCCCACAATTTTTGGTTTTGGTTTCGTGAGTTGAAGGACTTTCGTCTCCTTTTCCTACGAACCTAAAGAATCCTCTCATGTTTCGTTGGAATTAATTTTTAATCGTGGTGCTTTCTCTTTTAATTTCCATTCCTTCCCTTCTCTTTTTCTTCTTCCGAGAGGAGCACTTTTCGGCTCAAGGGAAAACAGGAAGAAGTAGAAAGTGGATGAAGAATACAAGTTTAAGAAAGGAAGGAGGTCAAATGTCATAACTCATCTTCATAATTCAAACTCTGGAATCCCTTCCCCGGATGAGAGTAGAATGGGTTTCAACTTTACTAAAATGTCAACATCAAATTGGGAAATGTGATTTCACTCCTGTCACCCTCACTTTCAAAGTTACCATGGACCACTTTCCCCTTTCCCAGTAAGTAGACCCACGGCCAAAAGGGTCCCACCGGTGGGAACTCTCCACAGGAAGAAGGGACAAAGGGAAGTAAGTTGTGTGAGTAAGGGATTGAGTGGTTACCGTAGACGAGGAGCCATTGATTCTTTTTGAAAATCCACTTGCATGGACGGATGGGGGTCTTCCTAGAGGATTCCCCACTACTAAATCTCTTCATGGAACCACGGAAGGACCCACGGACAAGTCGGATGCTCATTCTGCCCACCTTTCCTTCTTCTTCCCTTTCCCCGTTTCCCCGGAGACTTCCCACGTTCTCTGCTTGTGTCGGAGGGAGAGTGTCAATTCCAGACGACAACGGAGAAAGTTTATGGACCTCTCTTTCTCTTTCTCTGAAAACTAAAACCAAATTCAATTAGATCCCATCGGAGGGCCCAGTTTAAAGGAATTCCACACAAATTCCAAGAATTGTTCAAGTGGGACGCCATTCTTATAAAACCATTCAGTTTCCCAGTTAGTTTGATTTTTGACCACCAGAGTACCAAGGGATTCCTCCTTCTTTCCTTTCGCCTAAACCACTTTTATGCTGAGGGATTAAGTAAATGTACAACAGGAGACTCCATGGGACTCCACGGGATGGGAAGTGTGGTGAATCGGATAAGGATTAAAGACTTCCAAGGACCACCACAAAAAAACAAGAAAATAGAGACAGGAAGGAAGTGTGGCCATAAATCGTTTCCCCTTCCGAAAAAGGAACCACTTTCAACTGTTTTGTGGGTGGGAATAGACAAAGAGTCTAAAAACCGTGGCTACTTTCCACTCACCCATCCTAATTTGTATGTCACTACGCACTTGACTTTTCCACATCCAAAGGAGTCAAGGGTTCTCAGTCTTTGTCAATTGGGGAAAGTTCAACTTTCTTTTGGTCTTGGGGATTGTGCGTAGTTGGATCTTCCCTTGGGGAATACCTCCCTATTCCCAAGACCCAATTGTGTTTTCCCTTGGATTGGAATCCCATCCATTTCCCCATTGGGAGAAGAATGACAGTGGGATTAATTGGAATTTTAAGAGCCACCACACCACCATCCTTCCCTCAAGTGAAAGTAGAAAGAGAAAGGAGGCGTCGACTGGATAATTACAACCACACATTCTCCTTTGACTTCCCTCCATTATTCCATCCATTCTACTCTTCAGTCAGGATGGAAAGTCCTCATGAGGATTCAGTACTGAGGGTTTTCCATCCATTCGCCCCAGTCATGAGTACTTGGATCCTCTGATTCATTGAGACACTTTGGTGGCTAATGATTGGTACTCCATTGTACAATCCAACATGTCTCACTTTCTCCAGTTGAATCCATTGGGATTTACTAATTGGGAAGGGAAGTTGGCCATCGTTAGGCGGGATGATTTGAATACTGGGAGCCAAGGCCATTAGACTTTAATTTTGAGCCCCTTTGAGTCACTTTGTCAATGTCTCCCACTGATCCTACCCCTTTACTCAATGTCATCTACTCAACTCATGAGAAAGGAAAAGAAATGAGAGAAGGAGATGGTGGCAGGTGGTGAATTCACAAGTCCCAATTAGAAATGGAAAGGAGGACTTTCTCTTTATGCAAATTAACTTTTCCAAATCAACAAGTCCAACCTTGTCTTTTGTCTCCTGGAACTCCTGGATGGAAAGAACAAAAGAAAGTGTCAAGGGGTGACGTGAGGAAGAGGATCCGCCTTAAGTGGACTTGTTAAATGAGCCCATTTCTTAGACTCTGCTTAAGTTCTCTCAATTCCAAGGAGAGAACTTAATTATCCACACAAATGGGAAATTTTAGACCCCACTCCTCGTTCTCCCTTTCTTCTAACCTGTCACTGTGGGCAAGTTTTGTCTAAAAACCAACATTGCATCTAACGATCTCCCCTCCCTGGGGGGATTAAAAACTCTCCAGGAAAAGCTAAACAAAGAAACAAAAAAGTAAGGACCACCGAGATTTCCCTTCTGTTTCTGTCTTGAGACTTTTATGTTCGGAAATGGATAAGAAAGAGGTAGGTAGGAGGGTTTGAAGGAATTGTATTAGAAGGAGACTACTCAATCATCCTGTCGGAAGGGTTGACCTATGACCTCTCCCTTGAGGAAATATGAAATGGGAGGGAGTAACAAACACTTTTGGCACTTTCCCTGCATATCAAATGAGAATGGAATTTTATTTTCACTTCTTCTTCCTTTCCTTTCTTTTTAACTACGGATAGCAAGCGTCAACGCTGGCTTGTGCCGGAGTTGTTGATATTAAACGAAATCGCTGCAGCTTATGACCCACGCCTCGATCGCGCTCAAATTTTTGGCGTTAATAATTAACCCAATAAATTATTATTGGGCCTCAAATTGGCATATCGGGTTTCACAAAATTCCACAAAATAAAAAAAATGCTGTCGTAGCCGAACAAGATTCCACAAAATAAAAAAGAATTCTATGTCGTAGCCGAACATTTAACATATCAGTTAAATTAGGTTAGGTTAAGTTTAAAAAAGTTAACCTTACCAAAAATAACCTAACCTAACCTAACCTAATTTAACTGATATGTTAAATGTTCGGCTACGACAGATTTTTTTTTATTTTGTGGAATCTTGTTGCGATTATAATCGTGCTATCGGGTCAAAGTCCACTTCTAGACATAAGACGGTTACTTTCACGCCCTCCAGAAGTCAGTAATATTACAGTCATGCCTTGAACCAGGGTTGAAGGCTCTCGTTCGTGAACCTTCAAATGTTTGGACCTTAGCGAGTTAATCACTTAGGAACATGGGAATCAGAATTGTAAACTTAATTTCATTCAATTAGTAGCAGATTTGGTAAACTAAAATGATTCCAAAGTCTGTTTGCACAAGAAAGGCAAGGTCTGAACTTTTATTATTATTTTCATAATTCGTATTTTTATTCGGCAATAAACAATTCCATTAATTTGCCGCACTATAGAAATCACTTGCCGCACTCCGAAAGTTACGCGCCGCACCAAGTCGAGCTTGGGGTTCAAAAAGGCACCCCTTTTAACCGCACCACAGATGTCCAACTAGCCGCCGGGTAATGGATAATTATCTTCCTAATCATGAAATCTCTGTGCTCTCGAATCACGTTGTGCTCATCTCCAAGAAGGAGTTCCAGCAATATTGAAACCTGCTGTAGATTTGAAACAAAATTTGTATCAAATTGTATTGAAGATTCATATCTTATTCTGCTTTAAAAAAAGGAGTCTTGTTTAGTATCAATTCGGAATAGCAATAATAGCATAGGCGCTATATCAGTTTCACAAATTCCTTCCAAAATGGATAGTCAATTTATCCTTCCAAAATTAGTAACACATTGATGGTCCCAAGATTACGACAAAATTTTACTCGTAATTTCGACATTTCAATGCAAATTATAACAAAAAACCTTCAAATGGATCACTTTTACTTCTCACTCCTTCCGAAACCATTTTGTGTAGTTGCAGCTCTTCTTAAACTTTAACGCATCCTTATGTACATTTAGTCACTTCATAACGATGGACTTCAGCATCGTATCATACTTCAAGTTAATTTGGAGCACTCCGATTATAAAACACCTTAAGGGCATTTTAATATTCATTCAAATGCAAGTGATGCCTATTCGCATTCACTCAAATTACATTGCTTATTCATGAATCATCTCTTCTCCCTGATCATGATTCTCAGTCTCATCTTCATTGTCCTATGCAAAAACATGAACTCGATCATTTAAACCTGCAAGTCATTCAAATTAGCTAAAGCTTAAAATTTCATGAAACCAGGCATTATGCAACCTCATTTTAATAGGTTTAATTTAGGCCTTAATTTTTTTGAAAGGGTGAAATGCGCCAACAAGCTTAATAGATCTGACAACCTCATATGGCTAAAAAAAATTGGTAATTCTTTAAGCAAACTTGGTATTGTCAACTTATGTTGTAACTGATTCCACTCAAAACCATTCAAGTTGGTTAAACCGCAGTGACTTTAAATTGAATCTAACCGTCCATATGAATTAGTTCAGTTCAATTTTTAACCACGGACAGACAGTGTCTACACTGGGTTGGCCAGGGTTTCATGGATGTTTAATGCTATTTATATCGATGTCTTGTACGCCTGATTTTAAAAGAGCTACATTAAATGTCGATCAGTTTTCTATTGAAAAAATGTGTTAGAGAGTTACCAACGTGGTTTTAACCCGCAGAGAAGCCAAAACGATACAAAAAAAAATACATCGCATCTGGCGGATGCCGAATAGCGAGGAAAATAATGAAGGGTCTAATTTTGCATAAATTACAATCAATTTTGAATGTTTATATTCAATCGAATTCTGCATCTTATAATTCACTTCTTCTATAATCCTTTCTCGAGACTGCGAGTGCTTGAGAGGCGGGAGTTGATGGAGTGGTTACTATAGCAACAAATAAAAAATTACATGCATACATACTTACCAACTGATTTACTGACGCATCGTTTTATAAATCTGAATTTGAAAATATTTTTCGAATTCTTAAGGTACCAGATTCCGACGAACTTTTTGATTATGGAAGCAGAATACCATTATCTGATGTGTCACCTTAAAAAGACACATCAATTTGACATACTGTGGAACCATCGAGCTCAGACTCCTTCTTTCTCAGGTAGTAGTAAAATTCACGTCACACTCCTACCATCTGGAGGGTGATGGGATGTGTTTGACAGAAATTCTCTCCCCACATCACCCCTACCACCCACACGGATTTTGGCGGATGATGATAATCGCACGTTTTCTGATACCGAAGAGGATGAATTGAGTGATTCGCAATAATCGCCTAATTATAACTGTTACTTGAGTTAATTTGAAAATATTGTTAAAAGTGTCAATTAATTTTGCTGAATATAATCCATTGTAATTGGTGCCCAACACTGTGAAAGGATTAGGGGTTGAACTTTGATTGCTGAAATTGAACTTTTAGTACAACCATAGAAACGGTAGGAGTGTGACGTGAATTTTACTACCACCAGAGAAAGAAGGGGTCTGAGGTCGATGGTTCCACAGTATAAGCTTCTTTCACATTGGCCGTCTTATGGTCCAATGCGCCAACTCGCGTTGTGAATATCCACTCAAATTTCGCATTTTAAAAGATGCAACTTAAAAGTAACTCAATTCGTGCGTGATTTATTGTCTGTATGTTAGTGAGTTTCCCCCAGCGTGATTTATTGCTATGACAACCATTCGACCAATACAATTGGCGATTTAAATAAACATAAATGAAACTCAATTTCACGGACAAACCCAGATTATCTTAGTCAAGTTTTGATCATCTTAAATTGTAAATCTGAAATTTCAATCAAATTGAGCTTTATACTATTCACTTAAATTGTGCCTCAATGTTCTCATTAATTGATGTCACAAGGTTGCATCAATTAATCGTCATTACAGTCATTCAAATTGTGCATGTGTAAATTCATTTCTCTTATCATACAATAAGCCACATTAGTGCAAGCGGTGAGTGATGAAGTGTGCGACAACAGAAAACTCCATGCCAAAAAAGCCCCATGGGAAAATTCATTGCGTCCCCTCCCCTCTCATCTCCCCCTCTTTACACACAAGACACAACTACCAGAGTCGGGAAACTAATTTGGAAAGTTCATTAGTAATTTATTTTCAAAGCGATTATTTGCGAAAAAGAACAGGCTAGCGATTAGTTTGACTTCGGCAAACTAATCGGCTAGTCAAGATAATCCGACATATCTCCCTTATCCTACCGTGAGCGTCAGAATTTAAGTCAATAAAACTCCTGTGGCCTCAAAGCTGCTGCGGCCTAAATGACCAACCGCGTTCAATCCAATGATTTCTATTGTCTTGAATTCTGACCCTCACGGTATTAATCAGCTCATCTCCACTCTGTCCGTTGTTTTATAAACAGTTTCTAATGATTTTTTATCATTTTCAGCTGCAATTCCCGCTGGCATATTCCGAGAACCCAGGTGGAAATAGCGACAGGGGGCGTTTCTTCCACAAAATTTGTATTTAGCGCACTTTTGAACCTAACCTAACCTAGATGGAGTCAGTTGTACATGGAAAATCTGATTTTGAATTAGTGATATTTATTCAAACTTAGGCGCTTACCTACAACTCTTGAATTAACGTTTCCAGAAAGTTCCTCAATAACTCAGGAACCACTGGACCGATTTCAATTCTGTTTGCGGATATCGTTGTGGAGCTTGTACAAAGGCTTTAACGCCGTATTCAGTTTGACGCGAAGTGACCTGCTTCGGGGGGTCATCTCTTGAGGTCAACGAACTTTATGACCGACAAAGTGAAAAATGACTTATACAAAAGTTGTCCGTCTCATTGAACGCATCAACTTTTCGCATGGGGAGGTTGACCTCAGTCACTTCCTTCCGTGTCAAACCCCGAAAAATCCGAGTTCGGGGTGAAAAAAGCTTTGTCTCAACTTTTCATGAAACGCAAAGTTATGATGGTCCCGAAGTTATCCGTGACCTCTAACACCCCAAAAATCCGAATTCGTTTTCTCTTCTCAAAAAATTATCGGATGACAAATATGAGTCACCGGGTCATATTCGAAGCCCCCAATGCTCAAAGTCCGAAAAATCCGAATTCGTTTTTTTTTTTAACAACGGGATGACCTTGGGGATCACAAATTAGGGTGGCCTCGTCATATGGGATATAAACTAAGATATATATATAGCTGGAGAAGGAAGGGAGCGGAGGGGTCCTACCACTCCAAAGTCCTACGACTCCAAAGTCCTACGACTCCAAAGTCCTACGACTCCAAAGTCCTTCCACTCCAAAATCCTTCCACTCCAAAATCCTACCACTCCAAAGTCCTGCCACCCCAGGGTACTGTGGCGATTGGAAACAACAAACTAAAGGGGAAAAGAATTCACTGTTTCCTTTCATTCTGCGATGGGAAATGGCCAAAGTTTGGGCCTAAAAAGGGGAATGAGAATGGGAAAAGTTAAGCGGCAGAACCGAGGGGCTCTCCCATGCTTTTTCGGCGTTTTTATATCCAAACAGGAAATATACAATAAATCCTACTTAATAAAAACGGAAGGGATGGCATGGTGAGTCCTAAGGACAGCTTAAGGAACTTCCACTCCTCATTTCCACAACTCCCTTGGTGTAGCCGAGTGCTGTACTCATCTCCCTTTTACCCTAACCGCCGTAGTAACGAATCTCGGTAGGGGTAAAATTTTAATTTTTTTAAAAATCAACTCACTCTTTTTTCCAAGCAGTGTTTACCCGCCACACATCACTGCGCCCCAGTCCTTACCGGGAGTATTAAGGACAATAGCAATCTGGTTCATAGAAAACAACGATGCGAGCGAGCTAACTAGACAAGCCTGACCCTAGGGTCGGATGGTGTATCCTTCCGACACTAGGGTCGGGCATGTCTAGTTTTTCATCATAAATTCGCAGAATATTATTCTTGTGCGAGTGTTGATTTTGAGCGTGATGAGGAATTAGGTCCATAGAATTAGACTCCGTAATTCCCTTCTCAAAAAGGAACCTTGGAATTTGCTAATTTCGCATTTGTGCCTCGAGCGTTGTTGGCGCGTCTATACATTTTTAGCTTGTCTTTCCTTGGTGTCGTCTGTGATGAAATGCAAACAAAAGACAAAAATTCAAAATTCAAGTCAGAATTAAATCTCTCGGTATTCCTGGCACTTAAGCTGGGATCTTCCATAGGCACCGTTACGATCCGTTTCATCATTTTTTATGCGTAGTTTTTTGCCGTATCTCAGAATTCCAACTTTCTAAATTCTCATTCTCTTACAAACTATGAATCCGACATTTTTTTTAAAATCAGTTATGAAAACTAGAGGGGATGCCCGTTTCTCTGCCATCAGAAGGCCTATGTCTATCTTCAGTACTTCAGGCACAAAAAATTTCCAAACTAAGGCCGATTTACACGTAAGAGCACGGGAGAGAGAAAACGAGTCTTTCTCCATGTTAAGAGCATGGGACTCGCCTGAGCGCCCCTAGCGTCCACACGGTGCCTATACATCTGATTCGTCCTTGTTACTCATCTCAAAGAGCCGGGCTGCTCAATGAGGATTCGATCGCAAGCTGTATTGGACACGGGGTAGCACCGACCCTCCATTGTTCCACGACCCAATACGACCGAATGCCATTCCCCGTACTATCACCGAGCCAGGAATAGACTTCGAACCTCAGAAAAGAGGTTCGTGTTCGAAATTACTCTTGTACTAAATTAATGTCGTACATAAATACAATCCCATTTAGTCTTGTGTTTTATGATAGGGTGATTCAAAGTCCTATCTTAAAGAGGGGCTAACGACGTGTTATTTCTCCATAAGGACGTTGGTACCCGTCATTTAAATTTGGGTTGATGGATTTTGCTCATTGATAGCTCAAACGCTTCACTGAAGTGTCATCTTTCATTATTCAAGACGCTTTAGTTAAACATGAAGTTTAAATGCTAAATGCTAAAATCGGCAAAAGTTGACATTCGACAGAACTTCGTGTCTATCTTTTTACTGGAAATGAATACGAAAAACTTGTTTTGAATATGGAAAGAGGACACTTCAGTGAAGAGTTTGAGTTATCAATGATCAAAATCCATCAAGCGCTCCGCGCAACCACCATTGCAAATTAAATGACTAGTTAATTGAGATCTGGAAATCCGTGAGAAATCGAGGTCGTAGCCCTCAAGTCACAAAAGTTCAAGTCAAGTCAAGTCGAAGCGTATTTCCCACGCGATATTTGGGCCAAATCACGTGATATTTGACAATTCAAATTTTTCTTTACCACACGTCCTTAACTTATGAAGAATTAAAATTTCATTCTCCCACCCCCTCAATCGATTCATATATAGAAAAAGTTCAGTTTAGATATGAAAACAGTTGGATCAAAATTAGGGGTCGCACGGCGAGGTCAAAGTTCCTCGAATGGAATCGGTTCAGGATAGTGAACTATTTAATCCTAATCAGAGCCCAACTGAAATTTCAGTTGAGTGTAGAGTGCCTATCCAAAGAGTGAGTTGAGCGTAGAGGAGGTATTCCCA
>JAQIWD010000861.1:0-16237 GCA_034694825.1 Anurida granaria
AATTTCATTTGCAACATTAATTAATCACTAAAGCATTTTGCAACTGATTAAAATTATTAGTTCATAGTTCAAAGTTCATATTCACAAATGAAATTCAGCAAGGCGATAAGCTTGACCAATTGATAGTTTAATCCTGCCATTTTAACCAATTAAGTGTCGTATAAACTGTTTGACATTTATGTATGCAGATGCTAATTTATTGCTAATTGTTATCAAATGGCCAATTACTTCATTTATTACCTTATACAACATATTGTTGATACAGTCGTCTTTATCTAAGCAATCAAATATTAGCATTGGAACTTGTCATTGGCATGTTGCATCTTTAGGCTCTCTAAATGAAAAGGAAGATCCTTGTCCCGTTTTATGCTTGTATTGATTCATTCTTTGTTAAGAGAAGCAATCACTTGTCCCTGAATACATCAGGTAAATAATTGCTTACATGACCGGCATTTTTTCAATTTTTATCTTGGGGTTTAAGCCAAGTAAGCGTGCATTTACTTTTACTTTTTGTTTTACTACCTCAATACCTTCGGAAATTCAAAATTAATATTAGCATCTTTCATTACGGAATTGGCTTAATACTCGAATTTCGAAGATGCCAGTTGCTGTTCCTATAATTGGAGGGACAATTGTTGTCATCTCGGGATTATTGTTCACAGTCTCCTTTCTGAGACCTGGTAACGTATTTCAATAATATTAATTTTCATTGATATTCCAACCAATTCGCGCTGTTATAACTATAGTCAGTTTAACAGTCAAATGGCCACTTGTAACTTATTTATATCTAAACCTGTTCAAAGTTGTAATCAGAAACATAGGTATAATTAAAATAAGCCAGTTTGGTAATTTTTTTAAACAGAGAAGCATAAACTTCTGGGATCTTCAAAAATGTTGACGCCAGTTGCTGCATTGGAAGACGCTGTTTGTGATTGCCGGTTACTGGAGTTTTGCAATGGAGGCAAGAATGCGGCTTACCAGGAATGTGGGACCAGTGATGACATCGAGATGGTGAATGAATACTGCCAAAAGATTAAACGATGCTAAATTAATTTCAATTGGTATGTCATGATTTTAAAAGGTTTGCTGTCCCATTAACTTTGAACTTTCTGCAATTCAAAAACCCGGACAGTTGGAAGCTGTGTCATGAATGTAACCACTGCGGAGAATAAAATTGAAAGGGGAAACCAGCAGCCGAGATTCTTTAAAGCGTTCTTTTTGGATTCTGAAATCTAAATTCTGATTTCGTTGTCACATTTTGCAAGCTTTCAATTTTATTCTGTTTTAGCAATTATTCATTACTAATTTTTTTAAATAACTTCCTTTTACATTTTGACTTAATTAAAAAAGTAAAGATGGTAAGCTAAGTACTTTTAGGCTTTGATTAAATTCTCCTCATTTTCGGATCGGCAGGGTAAACCTCCGGGTGAATGGAATTCCCTCCTTGCCAGTTACCATTTCCTTGAACGAATTAGTTTTTGCAGAGTAAAGTCCGCAGTTTCCTGCGATTTGGTAGATTTCTGCGACAAATCCCACTGGTACTTCCAGAATATCGTGGGCAGCTTCTTCTACATTCCAAGTAGGTTGTGGTGCCGTGAGCCAGTTGTAACCAGTGACAGGACTTATGCCCAAGTTTGCATGGTAGTTAGCCTGCAAAGCTCGTCCGACATTGCCCAGATTAAACCCAAGGCTTTCATAGGCTTCGCTGGTAGAGTCAACCACTCGGTATGAAAGTCCAATGTCGTACAGATAGATGCAATTCATTGGAGTAGTGCCGTTCCTGTTGTCGCATCGGACCAGAAAATGTAGCTCGTCTGCTGGGGTGCAACTGGATCCTGGGTTCACAACGTCGCAGCATTCTGCTTTCAAGTTGTTCAGCGTCGTGTCATCGCTAACACCTAATTTAAAACAAAATTAGCGTTCCGGTATATTTCTTTCCAATCCAGGGTTTCACGCCATATATCTATCTCTCCAGAATATTACCATCCTGGAATTTTTCGAGTTGTACTTGGATGCCGCAAATAGCTTGTTGGGCGTCGCAATGCTGCGGCGTAGTCCAGTCGCCCCACCGTTCTCCGTCACCCTCCATGTACCCTTCGCTAGCAGAGCAAAATGTTCTCATGTTGTTCGCAGCCGTATTGTCAATGTTGTCAGGAATTTCGGATCGTAATTGAAATCCAGTGGCGACTCCACTACAGCTAAAAATTACTCCCCATTTCCCCCACGGTCCGACACTGCTTGTGATTACGTATGACCCAGCGTCTGCAATAAGTTGACAATCATTCAGCACGGAACAAATGCAACTAACAAATTGGTCCTGTAAACGCAAAATCCTTATAAGGGATGTCTTACCAGCTTGATCCCCCGGCTTTCCACACAATAGGCGAATTCCGTTAAGCGAAGTGTCATCAAACAATGGACCAATCCAGCCCTCTGTCCTTAATTGAAATCCAATTACGTAGTCCCCAGGAAGGCAATGCTCCCATTGACCCCAGTCTCCAAAGTTAGAGACAATTGGGGATTCTATTATCTTATTGGGTACTACGGCGCTTAGGGTGGAGATGAGCAGAAAAAACGTGAAAAACGTTCCAATCATTGTTGCAAAGGGTCCTAGGAAGAACTCAGAACTTCTAAAGTTTTAGTACCAGTGTTTATCAGCATTCGCTTTATTTTTAATCATGTTTTTGCCATTTTTTACGAAGGATGAGATCAGAGATTATCATCAAGTGCCAGTGTTTCTAATTAAAGACACTTCTGGATTGTGGATTGATACCGAGAATGAATTGTCTACGTTGGAATTCATATGAAGTAGAATTGATGCTGACTAAAACATTTTGCACATGATTAAGAACTTAGAGTGTCATCGGTAAATGAAATCATAAATTATTGACTCATTGATTTCCTGTCATTGGCATAAATCTTGGGCCTCCTTTACTTTGTACGACGTGCCAATTTCTTGCAATAATTTTTGATATAAAATGGGTAGATCGCTTCACTTCCAGAATTCCCGATCCAGAAAGGCAGAAATCAGGGAGGACGATCTTTACCATTTCAAAAATTAAATTTGAAATTAAGCTTAAATGCCGTGCCGAGTATCGCCAAGGCTTCCTTTTCCTGACACACAAAATCTACCCCTGCGTCTAAAATTATGAATGACCTGTCCTTACGTGACGTCTATAAATGTCAAAGGGTCCAGAAAAACTTTTTCTGGATCTAATCAGGATAATCTAATGGAAATTATAATAATGAATTTAATAATTGAGAGTCAAACTTTGAGGTCATTATCTTGTTCTTTGATGTGAAGGTCATGTGTCGTTTTCCTGGCTCCGTGTCTTGTCATGTGCGTTTGTGATAAATTACACTGTTCCTGGCAGGCAGGCGGGGGAAAAGTATTGTTATCACTCTGACCTTGAATTACCTTCCATAATAGCTACGGATAACCGCATTCGTATTTTTTATATTTTGGGTTCACGGACTTTGACTTTTGCAGGATGACGCAAGTTATTGGGTGGCTACTGACATTTTGCCCAACGGCGACGCCAAAGAAGGGGGAGGTCGTCAAAGGATCCCATTCAGAATCCGCTGTCTTTTCTTTCTTTTCTTCTTTTGGGTCGATTCGTTCTTTCCCTGCTTGTCCGGTTACCACATTCTGCTTTCCCCTTTTTCTTGTGCAACTTTCCCTCGACCTTTCTCGTAATCCCGGATCCAGTGACTGGTGTTTCTCCGGGGGGTCTCGTATATCCAACCCCTGGAAAAGTGCAGAACCGAAGGAATAGGGGAAAGCAGACGGGGAGCACCGCACACTTCACAAGGTCACACACTTCATTCAAAGTTGTCTTTTACAGAACAAAATAATAATTTGTACATCCATTTTGGACATATCCATCTAAACTATTTCCTAAACGGCAGGGACACGCAGAGAGAACGGACAGGAACGGATAGGAAGGTTCCAAATTGATGGCTTGGTCAACTCCGCGTCGGAGTAATGCCAAAGGTCAACACCCATCCCAGACCAATGCCACCCCTACAGGCAGCAGAAGCGGCGAATTCACATTTGTTAACGAAAGACCAGTGGATGAAGTCTCGCTCAACATTTTCTATGAACCAAGAACTCTAACACTCCTCTTCGTCGCCATTTCGGCACTTGTATATATTGCGTTCAATCGGTGAGTTACTCACATTAATTTTGACTGATTATTTAAGATGAACATTAATAATTTGGAATTTTTAGAGATGAATCGAACCTTCAATCAAACATCAGCACGGGGCTCACTTGCGTCGTCTTTTTTTTCCTTATCATTTCTGTTCTGGCATTTCCAAATGGCCCCTTCACTCGTCCTCATCCAGCCATTTGGAGAATGGTATTTGGCCTCTCTGTAATGTACCTCATATCCTTGATCTTCATCCTGTTCCAGAATTACGAAACTGTCAAGTCAATATTTTTATGGATAGACCCGGAGCTCAAAAACTTCTCAATCAACAGTGACAAGGTAGGAAGGATTTCAATTCTCCCTGCTGTTAGATGGCTTATTCTGTACTCGGTTCGATTGTGAAGAAATGGAAATGAATACTTAACTAATTTGTTTGTCTTTGTGTAGGAATATGGAGTAAACTGTTCACACATAACCGTGGAAAGGGTTTGGGCACACGTGGACGTGTTCGCCTTGGCTCACCTTCTTGGTTGGATCATGAAAGCGATTCTCGTTAGACATGTGGGCCTTCTTTGGACGATTAGCGTAACCTGGGAAATCAGCGAGGTCGCATTTGCTCATCTTCTACCCAATTTCGTTGAATGCTGGTGGGATGCAATAATTCTGGATGTCATTATCTGTAACGGTGGTGGGATCTGGATTGGCATGAAGATTTGTCAACTTCTGGAAATGCGAGAGTACAAATGGGAGTCAATCAAGTAAGGCGACCTTCCTTTGATAATCAACGCTTGGGTCGCATTGAATTTTAACGACACTTTTAACTGTAATTTAACAGGACGATCCAGGGAGCAAAGAAGAAACTGAAGCGAGCTGTTCTCCAATTTACGCCAGAAAGTTGGATGCCGGTCCGTTGGTTGGATCCAAGTTGCAGCTATATGCGCTTCTTTGCCGTCTGTCAGTTAGTCGTATTTTGGCAAATTGCGGAGCTCAATACTTTTTTCATCAAGCACATCTTCGAAACTCCGCCTGCTCATCGGATAGTCTTGTTCAGACTGGCAATTCTGTCCCTAGTCGTGGCACCTTCTCTCCGGTAATTTCAACTCCTACTATAAGCTCATTAACAATTCACAAATTCCTAATCCGACCAATTTCTGTTTCACATATCCAGGCAATACTACATTTACGTGACGGATACCCGATGCAAGAGGGTTGGGACACAATGCTGGGTCCTGGGTGCCATCACAGCTACCGAGAGCATCATTTGTGCCAAATTTGGGAAGGAGTTGTTCGGTCAAACGCAAATTCAAAACATTTCCCTGTGGTTACTCATCCAGGTATTCCTCTCTGTCGGCTGTGTCTCTGGCTGTATTTGGAAGGAGACGCTGAACAAGACCAATTCAAAAATCAGCACAAAGAAAGTCAATTGATCCTAATACTCAATACTCATAAAAAGGCATTGTCAATTTACTTAATTAGTTGGAAGCCTTCATGTTCTCAAACGCAATCCCGATGATAGGAATTGTGACCCATGTCAGTCAGGGCTCCAGGGGTCAAAGTTACAAATTAGTTATCACAATATTTAGTTGCACTTGCACTTGCGGGTCAGGCAGAGATGAGGAGGAGAAAGCGCTAGTCAAAAGTCATATCAGTCAACCATGTTAAATGTTATGCAAATGTCCAAATTATTAACTAATAAATCGTGTAGCTATTGTTCTTGAAAACTATTTTTACGGTTTTGGATTTGGGGGTATGGGTCATTGCATCCGACGAAGGAGGCGGGAACGGGTCATATTTTGGCAAAATGACCTTGAAAATTCTAAAGGTTTTCCTGACAAGCCCAGCTGGAATTTATTTGGGCACCCATCTACTCGTTTTGTGATTCTTGCAGAGGTCAAAGTTCATTTTAAATCAAGTGACCTAGTGAGTGACCCCTTTAGAGTTTTTATCACCCAAAGTATTCTCGTGTTGGCATTAATACCCTCGAGTTTGACCTCAGCAGCCCGATAGGATGCCCAGCCCTTGATGTCTCCGGGTAAAGAGTGTAGGGGGTGTGTGGATGGTTTCGTTCATCTTTGGTGTTTTCTTTTCGTGTGTGCGTCGTGCGTGTTGTTGATCGCTGATTTTATTCTAAACTTTCCTAATTTCGTTTAGGTGAATTTAGAGGAGCGGAGTAATTCAAACCTACCTGGAGAAGTGAACACCGACCGCCCGTAGGATGTTGCCGGTGCTCTGGACATTTGTGAGGTCATATGCACCTGTCATTATGCTACCCGTGGCAGCTGTAATTGGTATAATTGGTTACAACATTGAGAACTTTGTCAGTGACAAATACACTCCGTACAAACCAAGCATCGAAGAACAGCGGGAAGAGAGACTTCTGGAGGAGCTGAAAGCCAAGGACGCCGCATGTCAAGTACCTGCTTCTACCCACGCCCTTACCGAAAGGAAATTTGTCCCAAAATCAATCTTCGAACGAAATATGTCTCCGCAACTCATGAACATGGACACCAAGTAAAGTTCAATAAATTCAAAGATTTATCATCCGGTCATCTTGTCACATTACTTTTTTCTCCATAAATAGGCAACACTGAAACAACAGGTCTGCCAGCGTCTTCCACGTCCTGCCCACGACCATTATCCCGTTGATGACGTTACTCGTGTAAGATAAATAATTGCGACGGGGCGTAATACTGTTAGACTTAGAAAAGTAAGTTCCTGGAGCTACTCCGTTGAATCGTCGCTCATGCCATGGAAAATGTTGGGTATCCAGGATACCAGGAAATTTTGAAATTTGGCAAAATTGGTCAAAATAGCCGTTTTTAGGCACTTTTGGTCATTTTTTGGCTAAAAGTGTCTAGCAAATTCTCTTCAAAAGGTCTGGATACTAGGCGGAAAAAACATTTTCCATGGGTAAGTTCTGCTTTAATGATGAAATGCATTGCTAGGAAGTAAGAATTTATTAAAAGTAAAAGTGTTTACAGGAATTGTGATTAGCGTCGTCTTCATGCTTGTATTTCAAACATGCTCATAATTTAATGGGTTTAAATAACTTGTTTCAAGATGGCAAGAAGGTTCAGAAATTCTAACTTAATGGTCTCGTACTCGTAGACAAGTATTCTTAAAATATAAAATGCGAATTAAAAATCCATAAGAAGTTGAGTAAGTTATTCATAATGTGAAAGAGTATGAAGCACAATATTGGCCAAAATATTAAGTGAATTTCCATTAAGTGTTTAAGTTAAAGTGTCCAATTTCTTCCAGACACAAGGAAGTCATCGGTGAAGTTGAGATTCAATTCACCCGAGTAGACGATGCAATTCTTCCCAAGCAAGGATGATGAGCCTAGAGATTTTTGAATAACCATGGCTGCCTTCTGTCCCTTGTACACTGCCTCCGTCTTGAAATGAATCTGAGCATTTGGGTCACATGACAGGAGCAAGGTGTCATCATTTCTGCAATGACGGTTCACCAGGATGCTGGGGAAATTATAGACGAGTCCCGTATAATGGTCGGTCAGTGTTATTCTATGGGAATGGCCATCTTCACCAGCAGCCGATAAGAGATTATCGATTGCATTCTTTGAACTAGACCCAGGCAGAATCCCCTCAAGATGACCTTCGTTGTCCTCATTGACAAAGTCCAAGTCTACATCCTCATCTGATTCGGACGGGGTTGAAGATCCTGTTGAACTTGGAGGCAGAGGAAAGGGAGAGTGGAGTTTGGACTTTGGATTCCGATTGCAGTGACGGTGATGAGCTCTTTCTGATTCATTGGTAACTTCTCCAAAGATGCTGTAATTGGACTCTTCCTCCGTGTTAACTGTTCCTTGGAAATAGGAGTAATTGTCGTCAAAGTAGAGATAGGCATGTCCATGGATTTCCAACTGACCCGTATTCATCTGGTGACAACTGCCTAGGCGTCCACCACGGCGTCTTCCGACCAATTCTGTCATCCTTATAGTTGATGCTTCCTCTGTCACGTTGTCCTGAAGAATTTCTTGAAATGTATCTAGTAGTTGAGTGCTGTCAATTGATTTATCAGTCGGTGCGTCAGGCCTTGAAGGTTAGCTGAGCCCGGACAATTCGAAGCTGTTGTGTGTGAATGCTATCGATTCTGTGGAATTTAAATGAAGACAATCAATAATTCGTAGGAAGACACGGGTCCGCGACAAATTGGTGCAACCTAAATGGCATATGGACAAGATGGTGCAAACCAAGTATTTCTAAAATGGTGTAAATGTAACCTAACTTGCACGATTTTGGCAATACACCATTTGGTTTGCACCATTTTGTCTGGCACCGAGAAGACGCTGCTATTTTTTTGCAAAAAATGTGTGAAAATAAACACCCACCTTAAGATTTCTGTATTTTCCAACGAAGGTTCAGTGGCTGGTACTTTACTTTTGTTTTAACGAACAATTTAACTGCATATGAAAGTTATTGTCACAATGACACGGTATTTCCGATGTGTAGATTCGCTGAAGGTTTGTGAAGGAGTGATGATGCGTCTGATCTCTTTTCCGCAACTAGACCTCAAGCGCGACGACGACGGAGTTGGATGTGCCTTGCCACGCCTACCAAGCGCGTGTGAAAATTGTAGCAAGCAAGGCCAAATCTGGAGTGATGGAAAGAAAATAAAAGCTTGGCCTTGTCTTCGGAAGAATACTAAGATGATAGGAACTTCACGGGGACTTTTCCAAACCCAATGGAACATGCCAAGCAACTTTCCATGTATCTTTCCAGTGCTCTCCAGTGTCCAACTTGTTGCTTGCTAGTTTTCCTGTGTATCCAACTTTGTTTACGGCCAGCAGCGTCTTTATCTAATTGGGCTGCGTGGATGTGATTAGTAAACCCCCTAGGAATATGCTATGGAAATTGCAAAATCTCTGTGGGCCAAATTGTGCAAGTGGAATTGATTACAGTTTTATGGTTCATCATGCTTCCAGAAACTTTTTAACATGATTTCAAAATAAGTTCACCGATTGACTGATTATAAATATATACGGCGTACGTTCTTTGGACATCAGAGGGTGCAGGTGACGTTGTTCGATGGGCATGGCTGCTTGAAGCTTATTCAAGGATTTTGGGAACTTTGACCTTGCCCAATTTGGGATATTACGTCTTTTAACATTCCTCTTTTATTATATAGTACCTTTACCTTTTCTTCGCTTCATACGCATAGACGCATAAATTCTACAGGAGCTTACAATGACGTTTTTATGTCTATTTTCCTAGAAGTAAATTTGGATTCTCTTGTCTTCAATTCTAAATTCATCTCCGTACCCATTTCGTAAAATTAAAACTGCGACAGTTTCGAGCAGCGGTAATGGCATTGCATTGTGGGGAATTAAATTTAATAGCAAAGTTAATAATTATAGCACCGATTTTATGTTATTAATTTGATTAAGGAAAACGTTTGTTATGGAATCTCGACTTCTTGTTCTGTCATGGTCGTCGCCCGTCCAGTGTCTGTTTGGCACCCGGTGTCGGATACCCTGTTTGTAACTGCAAAATAAATTTAATACGAGCTAAAATGCAAAATGTTGAATGGATTTATGTTGAGTTCAGCATACTTGCATCCTGGACAATGTTTGCCCCATAGTAAATGCTGTATATCCAGCCAACAATCAAGGGAGTTAGTAATAGTTGTAATACGGCAGCGAGGATTCCATATGTGATCCCTTGACTAATTTTCTCGTGCCTGCACTTTGCACCACAGAGGAGAGTTCCGACTCCAATCAGCGTACCTGTATTATAAGCCTAAGTTTACCATTATTGAAAAAAATGGAAAATAATAATTTTTCTTATTTAGTGAGACTAGTTTTCTAGAGAACATACCTACGCTTGGTAGGATGACATTAAGGACGCAGAGGACGATGGCAATTGGAACCGGAAGTTGAGGCACAGATTTCCGCATTCGACCCATTTTCTCTTTTACTTCAACCAATTCCAGTTTTGTGACTTTCCCATCTTTCTCCTCCATCCACTGACATGGAAAAACAATTTGAAATTAGTTAGCAACATATCCGGAATTCATAAAAATATGCTTGATTTCTTCTGCCGTTTATTTGGAGTCGTTTCGGCATCTTTCATAAAATTCAGCTAGACTTGAGTAAAGGTTGTTAAGTTTCCCATTTTGAATTCCAGATTCAGTCAGTGAAGAAAGTTTGTAACCATATGCCTTGGATTTACAAAAACAAAACAGAATGCAGAGCATGTTTTCCCAGATGCACGCTTTCCGCTTGAGGCTTTTCACTTTGTCAAGTCAAGTTGTCTGATTCGAGAGAACAACAGTAGTCGAGCTTCTCAATAATTCTATTTATAATTCTCGGATTTCGTATAAAGAATAGAAATCCGATAAAGTGGGCATCCTCGCATCCTCATTTGTGTAGCTCTTAAGAATTTGCCAAAAAAAATTCCTGTTTTATCAATCTTTCAATCTAACCTCCTTCCTTTTACTCGCAACAATGAGAGAAAGCATCTTCGTTTTATGTATGGCGACCGAAGGAACAAAAATGGCCAAACCTGGTCACCATCTTGGAAAATCCGTGATTCCCCACCACCACCACCACCACCACCGCTAGATCCTGATAATGAAGGCGAATGAAGTTGCCTCCGGCGTCGCTCAAAATCTATTCCAGCTGCTGCCAGTAGATTTGAACCTCGGCGTGGCGGCGTTTGCTCTTTCGATGATCGTTGAACCGTGGATGCTTCCAAAGATTCACTTCTTCTCCGACTTTCACTTTTCGGTGGGGCATTTTGTCGGGCCCAAAATTTCTCTTTGTCTTCCTCAATGTCTTCAAGTTGCATTCTTGTGGATCCGAACGGATGCCTTCGATGGGTAAGGCAGGAAAAGATTTTAAGCGCTTCTGCTTACGGCAAAACTGGTTTGGGTTCACTGCTGAATTAATTTTAGTTGAATTTTCTGTCAAGGAAAATTATGTGACAGGCGCTTGCTGGCTTGCTTTGCTGACTCCTTTTGTTTAGTTTTGGTTTACAAGTGAGGCTGATACGTAAACCGAGAATTCCTTTTTCATGTGAAAGGAACCTCTTCCGTGTCAGCTACATGTGCGGAAACCGAATTCGTGGATGAATCTGCTGAAAACGCCCGCCGTCCTCTCTTACCATTTCCTCTACTTTTTACGTAACATAGCAGTACTTCTATCACATTTTATTTAAGGGATTTAGAAAACTCCCAAAGCTGATCCCTCTCCGCCGCATTTATTTATTTGAGCATCAACCTCGCATCCTCTACAGTTGTTTATTTTTTCACTCAAAACGGGAAATATTGGTCCATATGGCTCAGAGATTTCCTCTTCATCACAAATTTGTGTTTAATGTAATAGGAATGTTATCCAGAAACAAAGTGTTGCTTATTAACATCCAATGGTAGAAAATTTATAGACTGTAGAATGCTTGTAAACTTCTCCAGGCCACAGAATTGCGTTTGGGAATTCAGCCTGCAAAATCGTTGGTAAAGGGTTATTGTGCGGTTGCTTAAATTTTATAGTAAGTAAACTGTTTATAGTTTCTCACAATATTAACGGCATTTGGAAAATTCTGAGTTTCCAGACAGAATGCTCCATGTTTTGCATACTCCTGATTTTCTTTCCCTGGAATCAGAGTTTCACCCTTCTCTGGATCCGGGAAGAAATTTCCAGTGTAAAGTTGCACTCCTGGTTGGTCAGAAAAAGCTTCCAGTGTAATTCCGGTCTCCAGATTTGTAACGCTGCATTGAAATATTTTAAAAATTTAAGGTTATTGAAAAAGGGCGATGATGCAGAACGGCAATTAAATTATTCCGAGTCTTACCGAGCCACAAAATTCAACCCCCCGCCATCTTCTGCTTTGTTTACACAAAAGTTGACGTCGTATCCATTTGGGCCTGATGGAAACTTCTGAAGCATTTCATACAAATTTTCCGGCGTCCGTAGGTCGTAAAGTGTATTCTCAACTTTTTCCATAGTTCCTAAAAAGGAAGATTGTGATGAGCCGTGGCATGACGTGACATGTCGCACTGGACAGTTACATTATTTACCAATTGCCACTATCGATTGGTCCACAGGCGTGTACACCTCAGCATTCATTTGGATGACATGATTTTTCAGTTTGTCCTTTCCAGCTTCCTGTTTGATGAAAATTGTACAAAATAAATAAGGATTTTGATCCCTTCTTTTCATTGTTGACCACTTACGTGCCCAGCCAAGTTGAAATGACTGTGATTGGTTAGGCATACAGGCGTGGGTTTCGTTGTAGTTGCATGGTAGTTGATGATAAGAGAATTGTCCTTGGTCACTTCATAACTAACTTCTGCCTGAAGGTCACCTGGATATCCTTCTTCCCCATCCTTACTCAAGTAACTAAAAATGACTTTTGCTCCTTCAATTCGGCACTCCCAGTATCTCTGATTGTTTAAATACATTGAATTAATCTCTTGCAAAATTGAGGAATGATGGTGGATTTAATCCACAAGTGCAAAATTTACCTTATCGAATCCATTAAACCCTCCATGTAGATGGTTTTTCTCGTTATTGATGCTCAATTGATAGTTTTCCCCGTCGATGCTAAACTTTCCTCCACGGGTACGATTGGCCACCCGGCCAATTGTTGCACCAAAATAAGGATTTCGTCCATATTTCCCAAGATAACCTTCAAATCAAATAAAATTGTTTGTTTCATTTAAACTAAAAAGTCAATCTGAGTTTCTTTTATCTATTGAGGATATGTGACCTTCCAAGTCATCATAGCCCAGAATCACATCCCGAATCTTTCCATGGCCATCGCGGACGCATAAAGTAGTAACCGCAGCTCCATAGTTCATAACCTAAATGCATTAATTGTTCAGCACTAAATCGCTGTCAGACATTTAAAACGATGTGAAATACAAGTTAATGGTGGTTTACCTTTACTGTCATTCCAGATTCATTGGTGAGGGTGTATCGTCGGACTTCCCGTGACGCTTCCAAATTCGCATCCTCCGAAGGACCAATTACCCCAAAAACGTCTTCAGTCACGCCCATTTTGACGACAGCAACAAGTAGGTGCCAGTGGAAGCTGCTGGATGGAAATTGAAACTGAAGACAAAGATACTTACTTTTACGACTCTAAATCTGGAGTTACCCAATCTCCGTCTGCACTCTGGAGTTTACTTACTAAAGCTCCATGTGAGTGACTTACTTACTTGAGTGAATAACAAGACAATTGATACCGAGTGACGCAAAGCGTTCGGCGCTGTCTTGTCTTGCCAGAGATAATCTTATCTAATTTATGGAAGTCCTGTTTCATTCTTTGACAACGCTGCTCATCCCTCAAAAACTTTCGGAATGATCCAATTTGAATACACGCCGAAAGACTTGTGTATATTAGTTGATTTCCCAAAGAAATTAGAAACTGGAAGTGATGGTACCGGAAGCGCCAGCATTGCAGATCATGGAGACGCCATGACGGGATTCGACGAAGCTCTCCGACACGCCTGGGAAGCAGCTCGAACAAATGGCTACTTTAATTACCCTCTGACTGATGAAATGCCTTACAAGATTTTAACAGGAAAATTCGGTTACATTGCTCAAGTAAATTGTGCTGACAAGTAAAATTTTCGAAGCTTCCGGGAATTGGTATGATAGTTGATATTTTTTGGTTCACAGCTTAACCCAGACCGAGCCCTTAAACGGAGGAAGCCGCAGGAAATTCAGTCCCCGAACCAACCCTTCAACCCCAATGACTTTAATTTCAACAAGGTCAATTCACGGGAAATCATCATGTCACTGGAGTTCAGCAAAGACTGGGACGCGGACCATGAAGCGGAAAAGGATGATTCAAATTTTATTTTGATCAACGTGAGTCCACTGGAATACGGACACGTTCTGATTGTTCCGAACATGCGCAGGAATGAGTCACAGCGGATTACGCTCGATGGTCTCCGACTTGCACTTCATGTTCTCCTGCTCAACAAATGCCGGTAAGAGAATTAGGAGGGATTTTAAGAAATTAAGGGTTCACTTTGACTTCACAGTGATTTCTAAATCTGCAGTGACTTCCGGGTGGGACTCAACAGCCTATGCGGTTACGCTTCAGTGAATCACCACCACTACCATGCCTACTATCTCAAGCACCGTCTGTTCCTTGAGAGTGCAGTAATGGTTTTTTTTTATTATTAAATTTGCATTAAAAGCAATCCGGTTTCACAAAAATTAAATTCTGACAGCATCTGGACACTTTGGCTGGACCATGTCACATCATCTCGGATCCAGAATTCCCTGCTCAAGGATTTGTGTTCGTCTTGTCAAACTCTAGAACCGAGGGAATCAAGGCGTTTCTGTGTGACGCCATGAGAGTCATCTCGAATCTACAGGAAAAGAACCTTGCGCACAACATCTTCATGACCAGAGCATCCACAACGAATCAAGTGGGCCATTTTGATTCTGTCCGGATTTATATTTGGGCGAGAAGCTCAAGCTTCGGTAAAATCTAAAATCGTAAAATCCGTGAAGCGTTTAAACTGGATTTTATTAATACGGAAAAATATTCTTTTGTAGGAGCAAAAGAGTGTGATGGATTCAATCCCGCGTTATGCGAATTGGGTGGACATTTACCAATGAAAAGTAAGTGTAGTATAAGTAATGAAAATGTGTTAGAATTCAATAATCATTTTTTTCTTCAACTTACAGATGAAACAAGTTATGCTTCTGTATCCGAAGAAAGAGTTTGTGAAGAATTACGATCCATTTGCCATGAAACGTTCGAGAGGATCCGACCCAAAATTATGTCACTTTATGAACTATAAATCGTTTTAATTATATTTCAAATGATAATTTCTAATTACAAAAATAGTATTTTCAAAATTACAATTCCGAATACAGTGAAATACACTGCCTACTTAATACAAGGTTTCCTGTGATTTATTGTTAAAAAATATAAAATCCAACGCGAGGTGACACTTCCAAAAAACTAATTTGCCGTGGTACCATAGTATATGACTATATGGCTATTTTGAATGTAATTTTTAATGTAATTTTGTGCCTAATTATATAGGCATAAGAACACTTGAGAAATCTTTGAATGAGAATTCTAAAAAACCAAAATCCGCGATTCCAGTAGCACCATCTTTAGAAGACTCCATTTGCAGTATAACAGGAATTGCAACTACGGATTCTTCGAGTGAAAACGCCTCTAATTGCACATAACCCGACCACAGAAAGCATCTTTCCTTCGCTAGTAAGTCGATCTGTCAGAATATTCAACAATTCATGTATTGCGGTTTTCCAAGGTTCCCACGACTTAAAGTTAGGAAAGTCTACAGACAGGCTTTTAGGTTTATACCGCAGCATACAACAATGTAGGTCGCCACAATAGTTCACATTGGTCATGGTGGTAAGTTGCCATGGTGCGGACTGCGCGATAGCTTTTGTTGATTAAAGTTTTTTAACAGGACAATGTTTATAAATGTCAACAGTTTATAGCCGGTGGCCTGGTGGCTGATAATAAAATATTCCTCAATCTCAATTGACCATTGTAAACAATCAGATGGGTTTTAAATTACTTCGCAGGAGTGCAGTGTTCAAATTAACTACGATATACAGTTACATTTCCAACACCGTTAAACAACTTCCAGTGACAAAGTCTAACTTACCCAGAGGACGCCGTCCAAGATCAGCATGAGGAGCAGGACCATTAGCGACGAGCCAATTGTCAACCTCAACGTAAGTTAAATTGACAAGTGGGGACAAGATTTTAAATCGATACTTATTAGAAATGAGGACAGTGACCTTTGTCATGCTGGTCAATGGTTTTGGTACATGTCCATTTCCATTTCATTAATAATTTTGTCCAGACGTAGTAAATCCCTGCCCACGTGGAAATCTGTCAATAACCTTCATTCATTATTGTTTTAGATCGTGAGTCATAATTAATTTCCTGTAAGCATGTGTTTTTCAATTGTGTACCATGGAGTTGAACTTTGATTATGTGTGGCATGACATCAGGTGAGACCCATGTGTGAATAAATGAGGATTATTATTAATGACCCCGCATTGTGTCTCATGGACTCAATTATCAATTTAGTTGGACGCTTTAACAAGCGTTGTATTT
>JAQIWD010000862.1:0-16231 GCA_034694825.1 Anurida granaria
CGTGGTGGGCGTGGTGGATTCTACGGCCGTGGATACGACAATCGCTGGTCATACAATGGACCCCGTGGACCCTACCCAAGTTGGTACTGAACAAGATCGGATTACTCCTACATTCACAATGCTCTTCCCTTTCGAAGCAAAATCCAACAATTAGATTTAAATAGAAGGAAGCGCAATTTTCCGACTACTTCCTTTCCAAGTAGACTATAATTGTTAAATTCCTAGTTTTGCAAGATTATGATTATAGTACCTAGTTGTGTAATTGAACTGTTGATTCAATCAAATAAAATGTAGGTACAGAAATCAGTTCATCAGAAGACAATAGCGAAATGATTTCGAGGGTAGCAACAGTAGAAGAGTGCATCAAATTTGACGTCCACTTTCTGCAAGTGTTTCCTCGTATGTATTCGGAGCTTGTGGGTCTTGTGTTTGGTTTCGATACTAAACCGGAAATGGGCTCCGAATCCGAGTGCCCGAATCCATCGCAAGAGTGCAATCCGAATGAGGCGTCCTTTTTCTGATTCTCATTGCAGAAGGAAGAAGGAAAAGGTACAGGACTCATCTGACTCCATTCAAAACGGAACAACCCTAGAGACTCTTCATAACATTTCCAACGGTCAAACTTGGAGACTTATATCCCCTGTACCCTTGACACTGATTCCTAATTAGTTTGCACTGAATTATTTGGACTAAGCTGGAGGAATACTTTGCTTCGTCGACGGAGTTTCTAAATTCCATTTACAATTCTGTAAGTTCTCTCTTTCCCAGAAATTATCTCCTTGACCCGTTGGAACCTTGTAATTCCTGTTTTGGTTGTCTACACCCTAGGTCAGCAATTTATTCGCCGACATGTCAAGCGATACGCCGGAAATTGTTGATAGAGGAAGCGGGGATGAGTGGTGGAAGTCCTGGTTCGTATGGGTCGTGAACAATCCTTGGGACTTTGTGTACTACTTGTGCATCTGTCTCTCGCCGCTCTTTGTCATTTCACTAATTTCGTCGTGGAAGCTGTCCAAGGCCTATCGCCAAGCTCAGGGTAATAAGGACAAGAAGCGCTCACCAAAGAAGAGTGCTGGCGGTGGGAGTAAAGGGAAACCAAGTCGTACGCTTCGTAGCAACGCTGGGAAATCGGATTGAACGAAGTAAAGAAGCCAATTTCAACCAAGGGAAGCAGAATTGTTAGTGACCATTGGCTGACTACCACCACTCGCCAATTACACGAACTCTCCTTTCATCTGTGACGTAAGCATTCCGATTACACAAATTAAGTTAAGTTTTACGAATTAGTTAATTAACAGGATACTCCTGTGGTCAAACTTGCTGTCAAGTGTTGTGTAGCTTTAAATCAACAGACTCTGTTAGATAACTTTTGTGTTAAGTAATTCTGATTTAATGTAATAGACTAGAGAATTTGATTTTGTTAATAGTTGCAGTCTTGTCATTCCAAATGTTCCACAAAGCAATTGTTTTAGTCTCATTTCCATTCCAAATTGAAATTAATTACTCAAAAAGAAATTTTTGTACAAAATTTGATGACATTTAAACGTTTATAGACAATTTTACTATCCACAACTTTGATCTCCAATGTATAAAGTTTAGAAACATAGGTTACTCTTTTATTTGATTTATAAAGTGCAGAGATGCCGGCGGTGTTCTCGATTTTGTAATAAAATCGTAAAGCAACATTTTCCTTTACCAACAACTAGTACGATTAATCGCTTAATTCAGATGGCAAAACATTATTAAAGTTCGCCATCGAAAGTTATTACGTGTAAGGTTACCTCTGGAAATACCAGGCGACTAGTACTGGTTTTGGCTGGATGAGCTCAGGGCTTTAGCTTCTTGTTGGGTTTACTAGGATCAACCTCATAGTCTTCGTACGTGGGAAACGGCTGAAATCCAACAAAAACAAAAATGTTGTAAAGTTGACCAGACCAGAAGCCCAGTCAAACCAAGAAATGACCAAAAACTTACCTTTGCGCCTTCTTTAATGGGTTTAGGGATTCCTGATGGTTCGCGTTCCTGGATATCCGCTGCGTTCTTCTTTTTTAGTTCCGAAATTGCAAAGTTCTTGACAATCTCTTCCTCGGTGGGCGGTAGGTGACGTCGCCCTCTCAGCCAAGCTAGATAATCAATTGAAATGAATACAATTAGGAACAGAATTAGCGACGAACTAACACACACTCCTCCCTCAATTTGACAGCAGGTTAAAATCTTACATTCCCATTCTGCAGGCATTTCTGGTTGTTGGAAATTCTCCTTTTCCGCAGGTTCGAACCACCGTGACGACTTCCGCCTTCCAATGCTCCGGTCTGTCACCATAAAATTAATGTCAATTAGTATTTCAATTGAGCATGGGGTATGCCTACAAAATGGTATAGTTATAATTAGTCATAACCATTACCTGCTGGGATTTCAAAATACTTGTTGCCCAAATTATCCTTGCCCATTAGATTTCCCCTGAATGGTCGTGGACGTAGAGAATTGATTAAATTGTTGAGAATCATTCGAATAACCCCACGATCTTTGGCCATTGTTAGCCAATTGATTCAAATTGTAGGCCGTGGGAGCTCAATTAATTTAATCAAGTTAATCAAAAATACTCAATCACATGTTTGTCAAACTTGTTATTGTTTCTTCTTAAGCCGCCCATTTGATTTGTTTTCCCTCTTTTAATTCCGTGTGAGGAGAGTGAAATGGTTTCCTCCTTCCCTACATCTTACCGTACGTACCGTAAGTATCAGTAATCCAGTATTTCAATTATCAAATCAGTCACACAAAGGTCAATCAAAAGTCCTGCTGACCTCTCAGACCCAATACGACCTCGAAATAAGTAAGGCCTCATGGTAGTCATTTATTGAAAAAGTGATGTAGTAAATTGGAAACAGACTGACAAGGATACCGAGAGCAGCATTTTTATGAAAATTACAAAACGTTCTTTCTAGTAATGCGCCAAAAAATTTAATGGTAAAAGTTGATTCTTTATTGCTAATTAATTTGGTTGCCTAATTGTTTATTATTTTCAAAAACGTTATTATGAAAGACGAGGGTAGAACACGAAAAAAGGAAATTAAACTGATCACAATTCATTTGAACAAGAACAAAAAGAACCAAGGAAAAATGGTACTCCTAGTTTATCCTTATCCTTGCCAAAGAATATGACACTCTTTGGCAAGTACTAATGTCAGTCAATTGTGATGATTTCCGGTAGTTCTGACTCTGGAGCGTTGCTTGGCACTGACGCTACTACTGTGGGTGGGGATGGTACTGCCCCACTCGTTCCGCCAGCCTCCACCTTTCTCATCGCCAATTTCTTCTTCGGAGGAAGGGAATGACCATTTGGGGTGACGGCCTCGACCAGAGTCGGCTGACCTCCAATTGCAATCATTTGTGGGATAGGTCCTGCGCACACAATCAAATAGAAAAGAAGATCAGTTTTCAGTTAATAATGATCAGTCCTCAGAAGTAAAAAATCAATTGAACCATACTTTTGATACCACGTCCAGATCCATTATCTTGGAGCTTTGGTAGAGGAAGTGTCATGCCAATCCCTGCCTGACTGTCTTTGACCTTTGGTAACGGAAGTGTCATGCCCGTCGCCCACTGACTCGTGTTCGTTGGAATAATCAATGAAGGCGGCGAAGCAAACTTTGTGGGAGATTTTGTAGTAAGGTCGATTATCTCCGGAAATCCAGCAGTGCTGCCTGCATGAGGTGGGGTTTTACTTGCTGAATGAGCAGCAGGCGGCGTTGCGGCTCCAGTGCTGTATATGTGGATCTCAGTTTGACCTTTCATAAAATATCCTGGGTTGGAGACCATGGTTGACTGAGCCTTGAATGGGGAAGTGTTGAAGGTTGAAATCGTACTGTGCGGGCTAGATGATGGAGGAGTTCGAAGGATTGACGGAGATGGAGGTATTCGGCGTGGGTCCCTCGTTTTATTAGGCAATTCCTTGGCTCCTCCTTCGGTGAGTCGTGTTGGATTCCTCGCATTGTTTCCTCCACTTCGGTTTCGCCTCCGTGCGACCTCAGAAGCAGGCGCGGCTTTAGTCGGTTTAGGCGCTGGAACCTTTGCCCGGGAGGGAGCGGAGTCACCCCATCCAAAAACAGGCACGGTTTCCCCTTCTAGAATGATGGAGCCGGACAAGACGGAAGGACTAGGATTTTGCTTTGATGTAGACGACAGTTCTTGCCCCTTATTAGGATCAACTCGACTGATTTTGACCTGCGGAGGCGCAGCATCCGATGCTCGGCGTGCTTGTAGCTTGGAAGTCATTGGTGGTTTCTTGGGTACACGGCCTTGAAACATGGAATAGGCATCGCTCTGCCCGGCGGCTGCTGCTGACAGAATCAAATTGCTGTATTCACTCATATTGCTAGGATTCGCTAGGACTGGACGTGGATTGACGTTCAGGAATGTTGACTCCACCGTATTATAATATTTCCCAGTCTCCCACATGGATCTGGCCTTCTCAAATTGGGCCATTGCTTCTTTAGCCTGGGTATTGAGTTCTTGCAGCTTCTGCTCCGAACTTGTCTTTTTATCCTTTTTGGTCGGGGCTACGGATGCTGGGGAAGTAGAGCTGGCAGAAATGGTTTTTGTATTTGAACCCCACAGATTCCCAAGCCAAGGGGCGGACGTAGGACTGGTATTGAGATCCGGAAGAATGTATTCCTCCATTCCTGAAGCAGATGGTGTCGGAGGATGGTACGGAAATGTTGAGGAAGGAAAAGTTAAATTACTGGTACCACTACTGGCACTTGTGGTAGGTGGCATAAACATCAAGCCAAACTGCTTCATGTAATTCTCAGATGCAGCAGGAATGGAGAGTAAAGTGGGTATATCACGCGGCTTGAGCAAAAGAGGTGCAGGTTTTAAAGTTGGTTTCTTCCTAGTTGGTTGACTCTGAGAGTTGTTCTTGGCCTGGGTCAAAGTTGGGGATGAAGACAAAAGCGTATTGAAGAGGGAAACTTGAGGCATGACAAGAGGGGCAAGACGAATCGTGTCTGTTCTTGGGGTTAGAGCTGGCAGAGTCCCAGTTGGTAGGTTGTTAGAACTGGTAGGGATCTGTCCTGGAGTTGACCGCTTAATTGAAGATTTCCTTCGGGTTTCTTGGGGGACTCCACCTCTATCGCTTCCCATCTCCGTCTGTAAGAAAGTTCTCGTTAGTATATTTTGATTATTCTGCTCATCTGGACGTGTCCTTTGTTGTCAACTTACCTGAGCCGCTACTCTTGTCTGTGATGGTTTGATCTTTGACGTCCAAGAGACGTGTTGGCAGTGCTTTACGGCAACTTCAACTGTTAGAGCGTCCGGAGTCATACCCTGCAAGGAATCAAAAAATGATGTGTTGACATCTACGAACACAATCACCAGCGCTCAGCGAAAAAAATGACAGGAAGCGCATTACCTTTGACATGAGGTACTTCTCGTAGGCCGCAACTAGGATTGGACCCATGCCATTCTCTTTTTGGAAACTACTCTTCTGAATCTTGAGGTAAGATGAGTAGATACCCATTGATACCTCCTGTAATCGATTCCCAGCAGAGTTGAGCAAGCGTTTTGCTGTGCTGTACGCACTTGTCATAGCCTGTTGCGAGAATTGCTCCCGCTCGACGTTATGCAAGTATTTCTTGTCCGAGTCAGGTACTTTGGAGAGCTGGAGACCAACTTCTGCCAGCATCTCGTGGTCATTGAGGGAATTGAGGACTTCCAACAGAGTCTGAATCGTCTTGGACATGTGGTAAGGAAAGCTACCTGGTCGATCAATGTCGTCAACTGGATTCCGCCAGATTCCCTAAATGTCAAAACCAAGGAATTAAAAAAAGTATAATCGCTCCCCAGGCCTGATATTTTGAATTTTTGTAAAGTTTGAACTTACGTTGAAAAAGTTGCTGGGCTTCCGATCTCCAAATAGACCTGTAATTTTCTGCTTCTCTATGGTACCTCCCAACAGCCAATCCCTGCTTACTTTGAAATTATTCTTTGAGAGAGTGGAGTAAGTGTAAGAGATGCGGAGATAAGACTTGTGGTGTGCTGGGAATCTTGCGATGCATTCCTGCAGTGCCTTTACACAATGAGAAATGATTCTGCCATACTTGACGTTTTTCCATTGAGGGTCTTCCTCTGGGACTGCGGGTGTTGATGCTGGGGTAGTTTCTGAATCGGGTCCTTTGGAAATTTTTTCTTTTTCCTCTGCAGTGATCCTTGCAGCTTCTATTAGACGCAGTTCTCGGAGCTCATTCTCACGTAACTTGTCCTGAAATACGGAGAGCCTGAAGGACTGTGGTGGTGGTGGTGGTGGTTCGGGAGCAGCATTGGAATCTTCTCCCGTTGAGGTATCCGAGGAATCCTCAGTCGACGAGCCAGAAGATGATCGGGCAGAGGAGCTCTGGGATGACCGTCCCAGTTTCAGTGCGTCTGCTTTCACAATGTCCTCCACTCGTCCAACCATGTCGTCCAATAGATTCTTAACATCTGCAAGTGTCTAAAAGTCAGCAGAAAGAAAGAATTCAGTGAAGTGAGCTTAAGGAATTCTGCATGCAATAAAAAATGGTCACACAATTCACCTTTTCTTGTTTCTTCCGCTTAGTCTCGGAAGCCGATTCTGGGCGCTTAAGTTTTGCTTTCATGAACGGAGATTCTCTTGCTCTTTCCACATAACTTAGCAATTTTTCCTCCATTTGTTCAGTGTATTCATGCTTCTCAATGTAGTTAAGGATGCTCGAATGAATTCTGTTTTCAAAAATTAGAAAAAGCATGGCGAGTTTGCGAAACATTTAAAATGGAGAAAGAATATTAGGTTAAGATTACCTATATATGATCTCTAAGGCTTCGATAGACAGCTCCTGTGGTGAGTAGTAACTGATTTTCGCAGGATACACAGCTCCATGCTCATGAAGTAGCCTTCCGGCCATTTCGTATTGCTCCAGAAATGCTGCCGGTGAATGTGGGTCCAACTTCTCCATCACCTTCCCCAACATGTAGTGATGAATCCAAACTTCCTCATGTTGCTCCTCCTTCACATCATCTACAGAGTAGTGTGTGTTGCTGGCAGCCATTGGCTCAAAGCACCTTGCTGCTCGGGCCAAGAACTCTTCCTTTTTTGCCTCAATCAAATCGAAATGATCCATGTTGAGCTGATCTGTATTTTGCTTAAGGAGGCGGGAGCAGAAGGAATGCATCGAGTAGAGAAAAGATCCAAACTCAATTCGTAATTTGGAATTGGAAGGATCCAGTTCCAGTGCATTCTGGAAGCACTTTGCGGCCACATTCGCAAATGACATGATTTCCAGGAACTTGAAGTTCCCACAGGAGTTTAGTTGGGTGGTGATACGCTCAGCCTTGGCCAGTGCAATCCCAGCCCAGGAGTCAAACCGAACAGATGTAACGGCCAAGTCCCAAGTATAGAATTCAGTAGACTTTGTCCATTCCTTTATCTTGAAGTAGTGATCACCCAACAGGTAGAAAATATCGTAAAGCTGCTGGTCAAATTCCTTCCCTTCTCTCATTTCCAACAATGCCTCTGATTCTCCATTTAGGAACGTCTTGAGTCTATTGAAATTATCCTCCGGCTTTTCCTCTGCTGGGATTAGGGTTAAGATTCGGAGAAACAGAGTTGCATCTGCCTCTGAAATGGAATCATAGGAATCAAACTCTGGTAACTTGTCGGGGCGGTAGTACTCGTAGAGTTGTCGACTGCGGACCAAGTCCAACGTCGCACTCAAATTTCCATGATCGCTCAAGTATCGGAATCTGGAAAGTTTAGCAGGATGACCATAGAGACAGAAGATTGCCTGTTCGATGCAGTGCTTCAAGTTTTCGTGGTCCGAATAAAGTTCGTTGGAAACGAGTGGAAGGAGGGAATCCAGTGTGTAATTGAGGAGTTTCCCTTTGTTTAGTGAACACTTCCCACCGCGACCCAACTGTTCATGGGCAAACTGCAAGAGAAGAACGGATGGTGGGCTTGAGTCTTCGTCCAGATATAGAGCTGGATCCTGTTGTTCCAGTTTGAACAACAGTTTATGGAGGACACACCAAGGAGAAATAGGCAGGATGGAAGGAATGTATGGCCGCGGGTCAGAGAGTAGAATCATCATTCCCTTGATAGTTTGGCGAATCAGTCGAAACGGGATTTCATACTCTGGGATTCTCACTACGCGCTTGAGTAGGATGACAGCTTTCTGAAGAGTTTGATTGTTGGCCGGTAATTTGGCATCTTTGCTGATTTTCAGACACTGCACATGACAGTCACCGTATCGATGGAGCTGGAAGTAGGAGTCTGCTAAATAAAATCGCTGGTTGAGGTTCAATCGTTCGGAACCATCTGCCGATGACGCAAACAGCGGAAGGATCTCAATTAGTTCGGCGTAGTTCCTGGCTTCATAAAGTTCGTTCACGCGATGCATATTCTCTGTCCGTTGGACGACGGTCAATTTCTTCCGCACTTCCTCTAGAGATATGACATTATCCGTTTGGGTTGGAATGGAAATGCTTAGTTCCTTACTCAGTCCGTCCTCCAATTCTACCAAGTAGAATTTAGTGATGGCAAAGGATGAGTGACCGGTTAGTGTCGAAGACTGATGGTAGTTTGCCAGGAACCAATTGAAGCGAAGGAGAAGAATTGGATCATGAATTACGCGGCAGAGTTCTGACACAAAGAACAAGTTGGCGTTGAAGGTTTCATCTGATATCAGTTTTTGAGCGGAAAGAAACTTTTCCCTGGCGAGTTCTAACACGGTTAAGGTGATACGGCACTCAACGACTAGACTCTGAAGAATAAACTCATCTTGGCTGAATGGATCCGGTTGGGGAACGTGATTCCTGAAAAACATAATGCCAAACATCAAAGCCAGTTAGTAAATATGGACTTGGGTTTCGGAGACACCAGCAGGGTCATATTACCTATAAAGTGAGTACAGCTGGACGAAATTTGTTCTCAGATCCACTGGCCAGTTTCTGTCGCTCTTGTTTCCAAGCAATTGTATCACATCGATGAGTAGATCCATCGTATTGTAATGCGCATGATCAGTCATAAACTGTTGCACCTCACTGGTTTCCTCGTCACCTCCAAAATAATTTTGACTACCAGACGACGGACTAACCAGACTGGATTTGGGGTTCGGTTCATTTCCCAGCTCGTCCTCCCCAACTCTGAAAAGAAAAGAAATTCACGTGTCAGTCCAACATGTCACTACAAAATTTGGATATAAGATAGATGTATAGATTGACTTACAACAGGGACACCGGGATAATACTCTTTAGCTTCGTAGCAAAGTCCGTTTCCTTATTTGGTAAAGGCTTCGAAGGGGCTGAGGCGGAAACGAGGTGTCCTCGTACTCTCTGAGACCTCCGCTTCCCTTCTAGCTGCCACCATTTGATGTCCCGTTTTTTCTTCTTATTATGATCCCGATTATCTTCTTCTTCTTCCTGTTCCTTTTCTGTTACGATGATGTCATTCAGATTTGAATCATCTGCTGACTTGTCACCATTCTCTGCATCAGAATTATGAAAAAGGACCTTTAATTCATTGACCAATTTTAAACAGTTAATAGGCATTCGAGTTTACCCAGGACGCTGTCGCTTCCTCCAAGTGTAGTCTCAGTCCCACTCTCAATCCCATTCGGAATCAGCGCTAGATTATTTTCAACTGAGAGTCTTGCAACGGACATGGATCCACGGCTCATCTCGTCATTAGTATCATTCGCCCCTTGGTCAATTTCCATTAGTTGTAATGTGGTTACTGACATTGGGGCAGCGAATTCATCCTTCAGGGTCAGTTGGACTGGTCGGAGTAAAGCCTAAGTGATATCAACAACTTCAGACTCAAAACTTAAAAACCGTAGCAGTCGTACGCTTTTTCATACATAGAGACCACACAATGCATCAAGTTGGAATTACCCGTTCCGATTTAGCGTCCTGATAAAGAAGGAGAATAATTCGGCATAGTTCAGCAAATGTCAAGGTCTTCAGCTGATGTCGGCAGACAAAAACTTCGGATGCTTGCTCGATCTCGACTTTCAATTCCTCTTCTGCTCGTTCCGTTTGAATCCGAAGGAGGCTCTGAACCTCTGACAGATACTTCTGTTCCCAATCCTTGGAGTATGACTGCTCAATGTTGAGAATCTCCCACTTGGCAACTGTTTCCTCCTTCATAGACGGTTGTAGCCGAAATATGTGATCTCGGAAGACTAGTCCCCGGATAAACCCAGCATCTCTGCCTAGCCCAAGTGCACAGTACTCGAGACATGTGGTATTGTCGAAAAGAACGTAGGACAACGTGATGAGATTTTCCAAACATCCCCAATGATTATTGCTGCAATCAAATCCTTGAGCAAACGCTGAGTACGCGAGATCAAAGTCCGCTACTTTTATGGCAACCAGACCGAGGCGGTACCAGAGTGTAACATTGGCGGGATCAAGTACCAAAGCCATCTTCAACACCCTGACAGCCTCCTCGGGATTGGGATCGAGAGAATAGTAAATTGAGCTAAGTGATTTGAGGCATCCTAGCTTGATTTGTAATTGGACCGGGGAACATTTCTTCTCATCTTCTTCCTATGGAGTTTACAACAGATTAATAACGAGAAAGTAAGGATAATTCTCTCGATGTACGATTAAAATTAAATCATGGTCGTTTATGAAATGAAAAATAATCATTGTTACCTCGAAAAATGGCAAATCAAGAATCGTTTCAAGCCTTGAGATAGCTTCATCGTATTTACTCTCAGCAATTAGCTCAAATGAACTATTGTATAAATCCACAGCCTCTTGTTCCTGTAAATTGAATGTACAAGACAAAGCACAAACGGGTTCAGCAATTCAAGGGTATGAGTTTGGGTGGAGGGGAATCATTTACTGGATTCTCGATTACCTGCGCTTCACGCGTGGGTTTTCGATTAGTGATTCCTTCGGAGTCTTCCTCCTCATTGTTGTATTCTTCATTCAGGGCTCGAATTCGGAGCATTCTTGAAATCCCTGAAGGTTAAACGGCCAGTACTTTACTCCCTCTCCCTCTCACGCGGCCTGAATGTGTAACCGTCTCACGCTGAAAAATCGCAATACGAATTTATTAAATTCGCAACGCAGTTTTAAGTCTAACAAGTTAAGAGCAGCGTCAGCTCAGGGTTCGGGATTGGGGAACAGCGAACAGACGGTAACCAGTTATTTGCAAAAACGTTCACTACAAACTGCCAGCGGAAATATTGATCTTGTTCCCTCTTTTTGTGGGAATTCTTCGGCGGGCTAAGTGAGACAATACGCCACTTGTCGAGCATTGACCCAACAGCAATAACTGGGCATATCATTAAACCCAAAGGAAATCCTTTTATCCGTTTTATCAAAAATATACCTGTAGTCTTAAATAAGCTGATCTTGCAGTGAGTATTGTAAAATCATTTCGACACAGTGGAAACAAGTAAAGGTAATTTGTATGACCTTCAGAGACCTAACTCTGGGCACTGTTAATTACCCGAATTGCAATGCCCAGATGTAGTGTCGGAAAATGAATGTGTGGAATGGCTTCTAATAAAACCCATCAGCTGATGACTTTTCTCTTGAACCAAATAATTTGTTGGTAAAGAGAGGTCGGACAGATTATATCAAGTCTTAAATGAGAAGCCTGGATTTGGCAAGCTCCATGTCCACATTGCATTGGGATTAACACTAAACGTCGGGTGAGTCTCCAGCGGTGTTTATGATTTTGGGCTTGTTCGCCTGTCTCGTATTGATTATTCGTTTTAAATGAATTTGCCAACAGTGGATTCATCTGTTTTATTTTTTGCAGGGAGCTTGAGCTACTGTTTCGTCTTCGTGTCACTTTAGCAGAAGTTGAGACACCAGAAGCGTAGTCGGCTGTTTTAGTAAACACAGGTAAAGGGTGATTTAGTAAATAGCTCATGAAGTCATATCAATGTCCTATTAAACCTTTCTGTGTTTTGTTGTTTAGGATCCAATTTGTGGAATGGCTGATGGAACGGCTTGTTCCGAGGTCCGATGGATGATGGCACCTAGTGATGTTCTGGAACGAATTATTGCGGACCGTGAAATGGAAAAGGAAAAATTGCGACGTACTCTGCCACGCCATAAACTTCCACCCCAAGCACTACCGTCACAAGTTTCTACGATTAGTCTACCGACCTACATCAAAATTCTTGACGATAAAGATGCAGGTAGGGAATCCGGGCGTGCAATGGTTAGAAGACAACAGGTGTCAATTAAGTTTTGTTTTGTATATTTTTTTAGTCAGCTTGACTTTAGTGACAAAAGAATCGTGGGTGATGGGAGCTACGCAACCTTTACCAAGATCTCTTGCTGGATTGAGACTTCCAAAATGTGTGAATAACCACGTCCGTCGATTCGTCGTACACAGCATGAGCCAAACAACAGCTCGGAACTATGGATTAAAACTTAAGGCACGTCGTCGGGTAAGAACTAAGAGGAAGAGTCAAATTGAAGCAATGGATCCTGGTGACATTGACACGCAGTTGGACCCAGAGTACGTCAGCCCCATGGATGTAGACGAGAATGGGTTTGGTTCTCCATTGATGTCTTCTACGCTCATAGGAGAAAAAGGTGTATCTGGAGACGCGTCACCCCGCCAGCAACCTGCTCCAGTCCCAGCCTCTTTTCCGGATTGGAGTCCCTATTGTCAACATAAACTACTTGTCACGAATCGTCTCCTGTACAGCGGTAAATCCAGAGGAAGATTCCCCGCCGACTCTACGCTTTATACAGTTTTGATGGAAGTACTGGAATCGGAAAGCACAGTAGCGTTAGCCGGTGAACAACTTCGGAATTTCATTCTTCAGTTACCAGTTCATCGCGTTCCAGAGACTGCCGACAAGACAAATATGAATCTCCTCCAGACGTTGGACACCCTTGGTAACAGTGGCAAGTTAAATGGTCTGGACAGCATTTTGTCCAGTATTGTTAAGTTTCACCTTAAGATTCACAATCTCTATGGACTAATTAAGGGTTGTACATCCAAATGGCAATCAAAGTTTAAGGTAGCTGTTACATCTAAACCCAAGACTGTTGCGTTGGACGCATCAACTTACAGTCACCCCTCGCAAGCAAAAAAGAACAGAAGTCAGAAAAAGGTCTTATCCGGCAAACTCTCAACAAAAGTCCCTCAGGAGGCAGTAATCCAAGGACTATCTGCAATCCTTCGTGTATCCGGATGTAAAAAATTACTTGGTTCCAATTCCAATAGGAGAAAATTTTTGAAGTTTCTGAACAAGTTTCTACTGGCAGGTGTTGTCTCTAACCTCAAGTTATCCCAGCTGCTGAGTCTTCTGAATTCAAGGGATTGCCGGTGGTTGGACCCCATCCCTGACCCTACTCTGAAAGCCCACATTTTTGCCAAAACGGTTTCCTGGATATTTTCTGACTACGTTCTCAATATTTTGAAAACGGGCTACCATATTACGGAAGCCGAAGGTACGAGGCTCCAGCTCAATTTTTACTTTCATGAAACCTGGAGGAGTGTGTCCCATATCGTCAGGGACCGACTCATCCGGAATAGGCATCTGAGACTCATCCATACACTGGGAAGGGAATCACTTTTACCTACGGCCACGTTCCGCTTTATACCGAAAAGAGATGATCTTAGGCCAATTGCTGGGATTGGATTGCGCAAAAAGTAAATTAAATCCTAAAGTTTTCCCCATCAAAATGTTTTCATGGTGTAATTTTATTTTAGAATCTCAGCAATGGACATGTTCAATATTCAACTTTTGCTAAAATACTTGGCACTTTCCATTGCACCGCATGCCCGAGGCGTCAACGAATTTTTCATTCGTAATTCCTGGAAAAAGTTTTTGAATGATCGGAAAGAGAATAGTTACGAAGGTTCAAAATTATATTACCTACGTTTCGACATACGAAATGCTTATCCTTCGGTTGATATCACGAAGTTGCAAGTTATTCTCCGTGAAATCGTCGATTTGAGCAAGTCGTATGTCGTGAAGGACACGTTCGTAGGAAGAGTAAAACGGAGGGTAAGTATCTGCGTCATTGATTGTATTCGCAAGTTTTTTTGATACCGTTTTCTTTTATATTTCAGAAAACATCCACGTTGGCACTGAAGGATGAACTGGGGTGTCAAAAACATTGTGATAATCGTGGACCGCCTGGCGCTCGATATAAGGTGAGACGCAGCAGACGCTGACGCTGGAAATGCTGCTTTGCCCTCTTTATGGTTCCAATTCAAGTAAAATCCTAACGGAAGCTGTTTTTTAGGAAAGGGCATTCAATCAGAAAGCGGTGCTGTTCAAGTTGCTGAAAATAATCCGATCTTCGGAAATTGTCAAGATTGGAAAAAACTCATTTCACTTCTCTCACGGTCTTCCCCAGGTTGGTAATAGTTTCCGAAATGTATTTACCGATCTTAACAAGGCACTTAAACCTTAAGTACCCTATTTTCTTTCCAGGGATCTCCAATTTCACAGGCTTTGTGCAACATTTACTATGGGCACATGGAGAGTGTGCACCTGGCCGATTTTCTGAACAAACCTGGAGAATTCTTTTGTCGGTGTGTTGATGACTATTTTTTCGTATCAACGGATCCTAGGCGTGTGGCTACCATTTACCAGCGAATGAGAGATGGGATTCCAGACTACAATTGTTTCATCAAAAGTACAAAATCAAAGACGAATATCTTCATCTCGTCCGAGTTGGAAACGAGCGATGAAGAATGGATTCTGTTTTGTGGGTGGCGATTTAGTGTCACGAGTGGACATGTTGCCAGAGACTTTGGTTCTTATGCAGGGATCGACTCCTGTGCCACATTGACATTCTCCATGGGTACTTCAAATTCAGCTGAAGAGTACGTCCAAGTCCCCTTTTAAGTTTCATTTCTCATCAGCCATCATTGTTTGAAACGTTTTTCTCTAATTTCTTTGCAGTTTTATCTCGAAGAGAATCGCGGTAATAAAGCCCCTCCGACTGTGTTATCTGGTATTGGATCCATCCATCAATTGCAAGTGGAGAATTGCAATGTCAGTATTTGAGGCAGCACTGATGATGGCTTTCCGGTTCTACGCTTCATGCCGAGTTCTTTACCCAAATATCAACTCGCTCAACGATCCAATTATAGCCACAACACTTTGCAACGCCATTTCTACGTTTGCCAATGATGCCTACTCGTAAAACTCAAATCTTTATTACCATTTTTCGTTGGATAATTCTGAAACCGACATATTTTAAAACGGTAGTTTTTGATTTTAGGATTGTGAGACGCTACATTTCAAGGTTTTCTCCGATTCAAGAGTCCAAATGCAGCTGCACCACTCATCTTCCAGAAAGAGTGACAACTCTGGATTTGACACTCAGGAGTTTCACATCATTTGAAATTCGATATATTGTTTACAAAGCATTTATGATGAAACTAACGTCACATTCTAGACCTCCTTATGTCGGGCTTCTGGGAAAACTGGAAAAACTTATTCGAGATTCCGAGCCATCCCTTCGCCGGCGAGAATATCAGTATTTGCTTCATCTAATTGGGAGTACGATGCCTCAGTATTTCCGAGACATGAAATGCTGATTTACTGTATCGATAGGTGTATTTAGATTAGAAATTAAGCAAACTGTGCTTAAGTTAACGTAAAGTGACGGTAAAAGAAGGAAAACCTCTTTTGGACCTGAAAACCTTCGCCTCCATTTTAAATTGCATGAATCTTCTGATTATCGTAAGCATAAAGGAATACATATTGTGGATTTTCAGTTTTGTGCAAGACCATACTGATCAAGGTTTCACTGTCAAGGGTCAAAGGTCAGTTTATCTTCCCTTTTTCTCTTCATTCAAGTCTCACTGTCCCCAATCTCGTTTTCAAACTCCCGAGGGCGGGCGCCCAAAGTGATATCTTGAAAGATAGAAAAATCAGTAGAAACTGTGTAGCCAACCACGAATCGAGGGAAGATGAATTAAACTCAGTAGCAACTGAGTAGACAACCTCGGATAGAGTGCGGAGGAAGTGATTAACATGAAAAGAGAAAATCAGTAGAAACTGCATAGAAAACCACGAATCGAGGGACATTTAGACTGATTAGCATAATGAGGGAAGCGAGCTTGGGTCAGTGGTTAAGACATCAATTCTGCCCTCGAGCGGAAAAAAAGCGAGTAATTAAAATCAACAAAAGTCGTCACGGGTGAGGGGTCAAAGTTCAGCGGTAAAACGGATAAAAATACATGTGTGAGTTTCACATTTCACAACAAATTTTGAATTCT